>CAJHUC010000320.1:37500-66268 GCA_905146915.1 Ostreobium quekettii | reverse complement strand
GGTCCAGTCGGAAACGAACTTGAACGGCAAGGTTTCGATTACAGAAGTGTTCCGGTGTTCCCGTTTATATACCCCATGTCCAAGGCAGTCCAAGGGTCATGCCAGAATTGGGTGAGTCACCCAGATTCTGGCATGCCCGCCCAGTTTCGTAATTCAAACCCCCAACTTCGTGTCCGTTCGTTTCTACCGACCCGTGGTCACCCAGCGCCTCTCTCTACTGTATTGACCAATACGGCACTCTTTCCCTTTGTCCATTTCATCATCACCCAGTCCAGTTATCCTTAGTAAACCCAACATCTAGCTTTGGCTCCTGAACGGCCAGCTGCGGCGTGCACTCCACGCCCTGTTCATTGAATGAAATGGCTAAGTACTATCCCGCATTAGAACCCGTTTCCCGTGAGCTATTATACAATGTTTCCCATGCTAATATACAGTACCGCCCAGGTTAATATACAGGTGAACTTCCCCTTCTGTCCTAATGTACAAGGCTGCCCTCACACTCCTCCCCCCTTGCTGCGAAGCGTCCTCGCGAGCCTCTGACGACTCCGCGGCGACGCTTCTCGCCAGCTGCCGGGATGGAGTCGTGGAAGTTCGCCACGGAGTTCCTCACGCCCACGACCCGCCCCAGGCCGGCTGGGCCCGGGAAGCCCAAGGATGGGGCTCCCACGGGTCGTCGCGGGTCTGGGCGGGCGTCGTTGGTGACGCTTCCGCTGTTGCTGCCGCCACCGCCGTCGCTGCAGCCGCTGCCACGGTCGTCCCGGTCGTCTCGTTTTTGCCAACGCCCGTCTGACCAAGGGGAGGCACCTGAGCGCCCCAATCACCGCCCCAGTGTGGTTGGACCAACCCAGCCCATGGGTCGTCGGGCTGAGTGGTCGGGGCGGTGCGGTCGGGCGGGAAGGCACCGTGAGGCGGAGGGGTGTTGTCGGGCGGGAAGGTGGCGGAGCGGCGTAGCCGCTTGGAACCCGGGGACCGCACCCAGTGACCCGCCGCGTCCTCCTCCTTGCGGGTCCCTTGCCCGCAGTCACGGCCTCCCCACCCGTGCGTCCGGGCGCCGCAGCTCGGACAGCGCTCCAGTGCGAGGGGGTCTGGTGCCTCGCCTCCCGCCGAAGTCATGTCGTCGGATTGATACTCCGCCCAGTCGTCACCTACTTCCGAGTGCACCGACGCAGTGCAGTCCGCGGCGCCCCAGTGGACGGGACTCAGCGCCCGTTTTCTCCCCAGGATAGCGCGTGCCTTCAGTTCCCTTTCGAGGGCGTTGCGGGCCGAGATGGTCGTGTACACCTCCTGCCATGTCGCGGGGGCCATGGTGCCACGGGCGGGGTAGCTGGCCACGGGCTCGGGGTGGCTGGGTGCGGCAAAGAGTAGGGAGGCGATAGCCAGCGCTCCCGCCAACCCTATAAATAGGGCTCGGGCCTTCAGGCCCGTAGCGCTTCGCCTCCCGTGATCCTTGGGAAGCGAGGCGGTCATTGCCGCGTGGGTTTCTGTCGCTGTCTCTCCGTCTGACGGGTCAGGCTGCGCCGGCCCTCCGTTGACGTCTTGACCTCCTGTTGACGACTTTCGATCCGTCACGTCGAACCGTCGCATGACGACCACCGGACGTCGTCGGAAACGTCTCCTTGCACGTCGCTTCACAGTGCAACCGTTTCCACCCGGCTGCTCATTCACTTCCGTCGAGTTTGCCGCTTTCTCCTCGACGCCTTTCGCTGTCGCCTTGACGTCAGTGGCGGCGCCGCCGTCCTGACTCTCGCCGCCTCGTGCCTTGGGCTGGTCACAGTCGTCAGCTTCCTCCGTCGCTCCCTGGTCGTCATTGGCGTAGCTGACGCCTCCGGTCGTGCCCCTGACGACCGGGCTGACGACTTTGCTTTCGTGCGGCGTTGGCACAACGCCGTCGTCCTCACAGCCTCCCTCGGGCTTGGTCTCCTCGTTATTGTTGTTTTTGCAACCTTCCCCTTCACACGGGTCCCCTTCTGGATGCTCGTGGTCACTTTCCTGACCCATTCGCTGCTGAACGCACCGTATTAGTCGTTCTCCGGGGTCGAAACTCGCTTCCCGCTGCTTGGTCGTTGTGTCTTCCATTGTGGTGACGTCTCCACCTTCGCTCTCGCTGTCCTCTTCCTCGCTCTGTGTTTCCTCATTCTTGGCTCGCGCCCGGTCGTCAGGCAGCTTCTCTCTGGGTACTTGATGGATTGGCCACACTCTCTCGTCATTCAGTATTATTGCCTTCTCATCCCAATCGAATGTAGGTCGGGCCTGGAGCAGCCATGGTATGCCCAGGATGGCGTCAAAATGCAGCAACTCCATCTCGATTGCTCTTACTGTGGTAACGGATGGTCCCAACTCGACCGTGAGGCTTTGGTGGGCTTGGCACCGTCCTCGAGCCATCCCGTCTGCCAAGCAGATGGTGGTCGAGTCATCCCTTCTCTCATCTTCCGGTTGTTCCTCGAGGAAAGCACGGTTGACAAAGTTTGTAGTGGCCCCGGTGTCAAGTAGGGCAAGCCCTAGTCTTCCTTGTATTTTGGCCTTAAAGCATGGCAGCGTAGTTCTCGCTTTGGGGAGATGGCTGGCGTTTCCACAATACTCCCGGTCTTGTATCTCCTCTTCTGCGCGCTCCAAATTCGTCACGGTGTGACGCCTCTCGCCACGGCGACGTCCTTCACCTTTTGATGCTCCAAATCGCTCGCCAGGTCGCTGTCTTGTGGCACAATCTTTCGCATAGTGCCCATAACCCCTGCACCGGTGGCACTGAATTTCTTGAGGCCCTCCTCGCTGCAACGTGTCGACCTCCATGGGTGTTGGTCCTGCTCGTGGTATCGGTCGAGGAAGCGGTCGGTGTACAGGGGGGTTGGCTGTATTTCGAGTAGCTCCATTGATGCGGAATAAAATATCATCCGCCTTCAGCGCATGACTCATGGCTTGCTGTAGATTTAGTGGGTTGGCCCTCTCCACGTCCAGTCGTACGGCTGGCTTCAGTCCTCGTTTATAACGGTCCAGACACTCGTCGTCGCTGATGCCTGGAATTCGCGTTTTTAGGTCCATAAATTTTCCGGTGTAGTCCTCCACGCTAGTTTTCTGGGCGAGCCTCGCCAGCTCGTCTCGCGCCTTCTGACGGTCGTTGGCTACCCCGAACTGTCCCTCCGCAGCATTGACAAACTCTTGCCACGTTCGAATTGCTCCTACTCCATGCGCTTGTACAAGATTCTGCCACCACAGGCCAGCTGTCCCTCGGAATTGGCTGGCCGCAAACTCCACGCAGTAGGCTTCGTCGTGAACGTTCATCAGTCGTAGATATTGCTTGACCTGGAACGCCCACTGTGTGAACGTCCCCTGACGTGCTCCCTCGTACGTAGGTGGCTTAGTAGGCTTGACAATCAACTGGGCCGGTCGTTCAGGCTGTGGGCGTGTCCTAGCATCAGCCAGGGAGGCGGCAGCTGCCACTGCCTCGTCCAGCTGGTTCTGGATTCGTTGGTTTATCTCGCTTTGTTGCACCTCGACGTGTCGTGCCAGTTGGTTCCACCGGTCGCCCAGTACTTGCTCGATGGCTGCTTGTAACTGGTTGGGCGAGGCTTGTGACGGACTTGGGGACCGGCTCTGTACGCTCCCCTGCTGGCTCATGTTGTTTGGTCCTGTCTGGCCGTTTCTTTGGAAGTATTCCGCGGGTCAGTCGTCGACCGACGTCTTCACGTCGTTTCCCGCCTCGAGTCGTCACTTGATGTCCCAGCACTGATTTTCCTTGGTTCTCACTCCCTTCCAGTCGTCACGCTTGGACGGCCCACCTTGCTGACGTCTCTTTCAGCGAATGGCTCCCTGGCGCCGGCAGGCCCGTCTTCGAAATCTCTCCTTTCCTGATTCGCCCTCGGGGCAGACCTTCACGGGTGACGTCTTCGTGACGTCCAACCCTCACTGCCCTTGGTGCGGTCTCCTCGTTGTCGCTCTCCGGCGCACAACGGAACGGTTGTCGTCGCCCTCGGGCGGCTTCTGCGTCGCACTCTTTGCGTTTCATCATAAATGACGCCGACGTCCAGCTGCGCCGCTCTTCAGTCG
Source organism: Ostreobium quekettii (assembly GCA_905146915.1). Classification (NCBI taxonomy): domain Eukaryota; kingdom Viridiplantae; phylum Chlorophyta; class Ulvophyceae; order Bryopsidales; family Ostreobiaceae; genus Ostreobium; species Ostreobium quekettii. Next base: position 62,227 of record CAJHUC010000320.1, on the reverse strand, counting down.
GAGTCCAAGCTTCCCTTGGGCCTTGGGGTCCCGCCGCCTCAGGTCGTGGGTCGGTCAGAACGAAGCGCCGCCGCAGCTTGGGCGCTCCGCTGGCTCCGAAACCAGTTGTAAGGGGTGGCAACCCTCCTTGGCTGGTCGGGGCTTGGCCCATTACCCGTTCGAGTCGGGGTCCAGTCGGAAACGAACTTGAACGGCAAGGTTTCGATTACAGAAGTGTTCCGGTATTCCCGTTTATATACCCCATGTCCAAGGCAGTCCAAGGGTCATGCCAGAATTGGGTGAGTCACCCAGATTCTGGCATGCCCGCCCAGTTTCGTAATTCAAACCCCCAACTTCGTGTCCGTTCGTTTCTACCGACCCGTGGTCACCCAGCGCCTCTCTCTACCGTATTGACCAATACGGCACTCTTTCCCTTTGTCCATTTCTTCATCACCCAGTCCAGTTATCCTTAGTAAACCCAACATCTAGCTTTGGCTCCTGAACGGCCAGCTGCGGCGTGCACTCCACGCCCCGTTCATTGAATGAAATGGCTAAGTACTATCCCGCATTAGAACCCGTTTCCCGTGAGCTATTATACAATGTTTCCCATGCTAATATACAGTACCGCCCAGGTTAATATACAGGTGAACTTCCCCTTCTGTCCTAATGTACAAGGCTGCCCTCACACAGCTGGTCAATATCTGGTCTAACCAGTGTACCCGAGATAGGTCTAGCATGTAGTTCTGTCTGTGCATCAGAACTGGCTGCAAAACATCCGTCTGATCGAAAATCTGACCCATGGGCTCCCTCACTGTCCCATAACACTGATGATAATCCATCTGGTCAGACATAACGGACTCGCCTCACGAATGAACGAAGAATGGCAAAGCAAATAAATAAAGAATGGCAGGAATGTCAACAATGTCCCAATGTCCGGTACTGCGTCCCAAATCCCGGCACAACTGATGAAACTGACTGATGCTGATAACTGATACTGAGGTAGACCGTAGGCTAACCGCACGGAGGTCCAACCCTGGGTATATCCCAGAGCGTAGTCCCTGATATCGCTCAGAGAAGCCCTAGGATCCACCAAATGACATCTCCAAGTTAGTGGGTACTATACTTCCCCAACCAACAAGGTGCCAAATGGCTTCACCACAACAGTTCCAGAACAGCCCTTTACAACCAGTTTCTTCCTAGGTTAGCAATGGGGAATTTAAGAATACTCAAAGAGTATTTTACTCGCCCCTCAAAAGAGAGGCTCCCTTGCCACACCCCCGGGAATACCACCGGTTGATCAGAAACTGAACCTTCCCTGTCCCCCTTGCCTAGGGAGGACTTCCCGGGGAACGGCCACACAACTGCCTCACGTCCCGACCCGCTCGAAGCCCCTCCGCCACACCTCGCCCGGATGGCAGCTCGGGGGCACTGGTCTAAGCTAGGAACAGTAGAAGTGTCTGCGCAGCACTATAGGCCGCTCTTCTACTGTCCTGTATCGCGAGCGATAGGCACCAAGAGCTCCCCCTCTGACCACCGCCTGGGGGGCTATGTAAGGTGCAAGCCGGTCCGTGTCCCGTCTACCCACTTCTACTTGCACCCCCCTAACAACTGTGGGGCGGCCGCCAGCTCCAACTTGGGGTCAGCCTTTTTTTTGGATAAGGTACTGTTGCCACCAGGCGGGCCTGTAACCCTTCACAATTGTCTAGGCTGGTCAGGTACAGTCCGTGACTTTCAGCCCTTCGCCCCCCGACCTCCTGGCCAAGTGCCCTAATGGAGTGGGACGGCCCCCTAACTAACACTGGCCCGCTCGGAGGGCCCTGGGCCTGGTGCACTGGCACCCTACTGGCCTCTGTAGATTAGGCTCTGGTGTTTGGGCACCCTACTGAGCCTCTTGGGGAGCTGTCGTACTCCACACAGAATCGTTGGGCGAATGTAGGGGTTGTCAGCTCCAGTCACCGAGATGCTGCTATCCACCCACTGAGAAGGATATGGGATCCTCTCAGCTACTCCAAGGAAGCTGCTCCTATGGCACTGCTCTCCACCCGCTAAGGAGGTCAAGGATACCTCCTTAGCTGCAATGCAGCTGCTAGGTAGTCAGGCCACATCTTCGGGTAGTCAGAAGCTTCCTCAGAGGCTCTTAGAAGTCGCCTTTCCAGCTCCACTTGGGTTCCAGTACTTAACAGCACTGTGCAGGGGTCGCTATTGCACACCCCCTGCCGCCAGGCCCCCTCCAGGGGTCGCTATTCCACACCCCCGGCAGCCAGCACCCCCCCGGGCGCCCGTACTGGCCATGGGCGCTATTCGGCACCCACCCGGCGACCTGACTCGTCCGACACGCAGCAGACCCCCTCACGTCACTCCGGGGTCGCTTCCCACCGCTTCAACTGTCACATCACGCCCGACACGCAGTCCAGTCAGCCACTGCGCAGCCGGGGTCGCGGGACGGGCGGTCAGTCCGCTCCGCCGCTGCGCCTCACCCCCCTCCGGGGTCCTGGCGCTCCTCGCCGCCCGACCCGACGGCCCACGCGGCCGATTGCGCCGGCCCGCGCTTGGCACTGGCGCTCCCGATCCGCGCCTTCCCACCGCCGGTCACGGCGCGCGATTCCGCGGCGATGCGCCGCTCCAATTCACCCGTCCGCGGCGGATTCCGCGGAGAGATTCCTTCCCCCCCCGCCGGTTCCTTTCTCAATGCAACAGCATGCGCCTCCCCCCCCCCCGGGGCCGGGCGCGCGGTCTGGTCTCCGATCCGGGCCGATTCAGGCCGGGCCCCTCACGGGCGCCGTCGCCTGGCCGGCCGATGTCCCCAAGATCCAATCGAATGGGGGGCCCCCTCGCGGGTGGGGCTCCCCTCTCTTGCTCTCGCGCCGTGTGGCGCGCTTCCGCCGTCCGCGGTCGCCGGCTCCGAAACCACCTGGCGTGGTTTTCGGTGTGTTCGCGGGCGATGCGCCCGCCGAGGCGCCCGATGGGGCCACGAGGCCCCCTCCGCCGGATGGCCGGTGGGCCTTGCGGGGCGCTCGTGTCTTCGGATGCGCAGTGTGGGCCCAGGCCTGCAGAATGGCTGGGCTCGGGGCGGCCGTACGCGCAGTGGGTGCGCGCGGCGTCTTGCGGCCTGCGGGTGCAGCCGCTGGGAGGCGAGAGTGGGCACAATGGAATTACAGGCTGTCGTGCGGGGTCGGTCACATGACCCCCGCACGCAGCGGTACACAATCGACAGAACAGTATCGAATATACCCGTATCGATAGTATCTCATCCCCGAGTACGGTAGGGGCCCAACCTTAAGTACTGCAACTTTTGTAAGCTATAACTCCTCTACCGCTAACCCGTTTGGGATGATTCAAAGACCTATGGAAAGCTAATAGCCTCCTCTGTCTCATCTAGGTACAATCTTATGTCCATTATCACTTCCCAGTATCTAAGTTGAGTAAACCGTCTACCCCCTAGTAGTTTACACAATATATAGTGACGTATCCCCAACCAGCTTAAAGATACTATACAATATGGGAGTAGGTTGGGGTGGTCCCGTCTAGGTCCCCGTAAGGACCTAGGTGCCCGGCGAGGCGGGTCCGCGGCTCAAAGAGGGCAGGAGCCCCACACCAACAATCCTCACGTACCAAAATGCATTACCCACACTATTAAAACAATAATCTACTTTATGGAGAGAAACTACAATGATTTTGCACCAACGTGCAGGTGCCCACACACCACTATGAGGAGGAACTAATGCCCATAAACGATAGTGGTCACAGTGGTGGACACGGTACCCCAAACGGCTGGTGGGTGACAATTTGGCAACCAACCCCACGCCCCCACAACTTGCCAACCAAACGATTGCACAACAAGTTGGATGCCACAAGGTCCACATATCTTGTGATAGGACCGGTGCCTGGAGACTGAAGTGTGCTGCTGTATTGTTTTGGAAAAAGGGACCAAATCCCAGAAAAAAGGAAAACATGACAATTTGGCAAACAACCCAACCCCGCCGCTGACCTAACCTGCTAAACGGGCCCCGCCCTCCCCACCCAGCGACCTCATCTCCACGCCTCCGCCCGTATGGCCTCAACCCGCCCCCTCCTCCCGGGGGCTGACGACCAGCGCCTTGGGGAGGCCGCGCCGGGCGCCAACCACCGTAGTTGTGGAGTGGCCCAAAGGACCCAGAGGCGGCGGGGGGCGACATCGCGGGTGGCCGCCTGCGCGCCGCGCGATGTGCGCAGGGCGGACGTGCTCCGCGGGGCGGTGGCGGGTACGGTTAGTGTGTGTCAAGATGTGTGAAGTTCCCCGAAACACAGGCCATGCAATGGAGCACTCCCTCCTGAGCAAGTTTGCAGCGGGCCCTGTTCTGCTTTGCAGCGCCATGGGTGCCACTGGTGGCAAGAATGAAACGTAAAGCTCGGCGCGTGCCCATGTGCCTCGCCACATGCATACATGTGCTCAGTGTTTGCCTTTTGGGGGACACTCTGCGTCGTTTCGAAAATTTCTGGCGCTGGTTTTTAGACGGAAAGGGAAGCGCCAAACGTTGGGCACCGCCCCCATTGGGGTAGAGCGGTCGTGGAAGGCGTTGTTCGTGATGTGGGAGACGAGTTTTGGGGATTGGTGCCGCCAGAGCTTGTCTCTCGAGAGGAAGGGGAGCCTGCCGTGCAGCGGGCCACCTTAAACCATGAAAAAATTGGCTGTGGGACTCTTTGCGTGCTGTCGAGGGCGTTGCCGCAGTCTCGAGCGCGAAAGTAATGAGTGATTACCGTTGGCCGGGGCATTGGCTGCGTACTGTCGCGATCCGCTTGGGACTCTGGCTGCGAGCGGTGTGCCCGCTAGTTGAGGATGGAGGCGAGACTTGGACATTGGGTGGTTGTATATTGCATGGGCGTAATGTACTGTTGTCGAGGTGGGCGCCAGAATCCTGCTCGACTCGAGTCGAGACCGATTTCGGTGCAAAATGAGATCGCTCTATCCAACTGAATATATGATCATTCGATCCAAGTGATTTCGGGTGATAATCCGCTGCAGTTCAGTTGGCAGCAAGAACATCAAACAAGCCAATTGACAAACAATCGTTTCAATTGGAGAATGTTCCGCACGCAACATGTTACGCATGTTCAGTCTGTCGGCACATATTTATCCAACAGATTGCTGATTGCTTTGAACACAGTGTGTCAACTTCACATGAAGATATTCATCGCATGTGTCTTCAAGCCGATGATGCTAACAGTGTTGTCCACAAAAGTGTTTGTTTGTTCCCCACGATCAGAGTTCTGCAATCCAGGTTTGCGTGCAATGCACGCAAACACCAGCAGATCTCCGAAAAACAGCCAGAATTGTCAGCGATTGACGCGCAGCACATTTCGTTGCTCTTACTTGCACATTTCCTCGATGGGGAGCAGCCCACGTGCCCTCAGTCGTCACAGGGAGGTGAACACTTACCACAGAGCACACAGTTCATCATGCATGTGTCTTAACGTGGAGCTGTTTTTGACATAATGAATGTGTTCCACTTTGGCATTAACAGAATACAGTAATTCCCGTTTTGCTGATTTCTGTGTGCTTCTGCCCCGCCTGCCACCTTCAGGAGGCATTGCCCTTGGCTTGGGTTCAGGCAAACCGGCTTTGGCGGGTGCTCCCCTACCAGGGACGACAGTTGTGGACGGTGGGCAAGTAGTGCACCCTGCCAACCTTCCAAAAGCAGTGAGTGGTGCATCCATGCAAGTGGCCATGATTGGAACACTTTTGGTACCAGTAATACCTACTTCTATCTACTACAAAGTATATATTTCATTGTTGCTTATACATTCTTGCTTTCCTGTGTATGGTTCATGGATGATGTGCCTGTCCTGTGTATGAATGGCAGTGATTTGTGCTGTCAACATCCACTTTGGTTCATTCCCAGAGTGCACTTGAGCAGGTCACTAAACGTCCAGCAATAGTACAGTAATAATGAAATATGCTCGAAAAATATACAATAATGTACTTCAAGGATGTACTTCAAGCAGTATTATGCAATGGTGCAAGAATGATGATGTGGTGAATCGTATCCAGAAAACAACAAGGCACTGAATAGCACAATGTTCTAAGAACATTGTTCTATTGGGAACATCGCTTACAATGTCTCCTTGTGATTTGGCTGCAAAGTCTCAAGTCTCAACCACAAGGAGACTTTGTAAGTTATGTTCTCAATGCCTTTTCTACCTATGCTGACCCTTCTACAGCGCTGGGTCCGTTTAACTTGAAGGCGTAAAATTCCAAGATGCAGGCACAGCAACGATGTACCAGAAAGTGATAGAGACTGAATGATCTTGAGTGTCGACCTCGTGCAATCTCATGCAACAGTTTGTATCCCCCACCTGCATGCCTGGGCATTGAACTGGGAAACTGTGGCAAGATTGTATGGAAGCCAGGGCAGAATGCCAAGGCCTGCTGATTGTCTTCTGGTGCAGTAGGGAGTCGAAACATGACTTTTTGCGCTGTGCCATTGTTTCATGTACTTCCCTTCGGTTGCCAGACGTGCAGTTTTCTTTTCAAAACTTTTGTTAACATTGAGCAAATGCCAGACGTGCTCTTTTCTTCAAACAAATTCTCACCAGTATCAATTTTCCGCTTGATGTCTGTTCAGTGCGGTTGAAGATGATCAGGAACACTCCTCATATGCTAATCAGTTGCCAGCATTTTCTTCTGGATTGTTGTGTGGTGTTTGTCTGTCAGTGTGCAATGCACTCAGAGAGGGCTGCTGTGTTTGAATTTCGTGTGCAAGAGTGGGTGGGGGCAAAACCAGAGTGCCTCCAGGAAAAGTTTTTTGAACTGGACAACAGCCTAAAAATGATGGCCCAATTGGTTCCCCAGAAGTGCAATGCATACCTTCGCAGCTTAATTCCAGTACTGTAGCAAACAGCATTAACCCATATTCCTTCCCTGTTGTGTGTGGGAATCAACCTTCTGTTGTTGGAGGGTTATGGCGGATGAAGCTGTTGATCATCATTGCTGTGCCTGGCATCAGGTTCAACTTCGCACATGGTCCAACTGTGAGCTGGCAGTATCCATTTACCCACACTTCAGCTACAACGCCCTGGGTGGTGGGGGACCTGGACGTGTGAAAGGCTTTGGTCGCAATGGGGAGGTGGAAGTGGCGTTCGATCCCTCGTCACTTTATGTCCCATCGCTGGACCTCTCCACCACCAAGGTGGCCGGCCTGCCGATCCCACCCCCACTTGCAATCGACATTCATCCCAACTTGCTCGAGGTGAGGAGCCAGATGGACTGTACATGCCCAGGCAATCGCAAATCCTGACACTATTCCCCACTGTACTTGGCAATTGATCTTGTTGGAATTGTGCACAGCAGTTGACTGAGTTTGTTCCTTGGCATGTTCTTGGAGGAGGGCCTGTTGATACTTCAGTTCTTGGCCATCGGCGTACACCCCGATCTGCTGGATGCGAGTCAGACCAGCACGAAGATGAAGAAGAGAAAGCGTAGTAGAAACTATCCGAAATTCTCAAAAGATCATTTATTGGTTTGATTTGATCTGCAGGGGTACGTTGACAGGTCCACAGGCGATGCAGAATTCGACTTTGAGGCGCTTTTCAGTTTCACGGTGTCTGAATTGTACCAGCCTTCCCCACTCTTCGTGAAGTGCAAGCTGTCCACTGGCAATGCGCAGGGAGCCCTCTTCAGCGCAACTGGAGAGAAGCTCAACGATGATGGGCGTGGAAAGTGAGCACCCTGCAAAATTTGACGTTTTGCCAGTGCCGTAATCTGTAAATGACGGATATGTACAAATCCCATGCGTGTTATGTGTCCGCCTTGCGTTTCAAAACAGCCAGTGGTTTCGTCATTCGATTGCTCGCCTTGAGGATTTCTTGTCTGGAAGTCGCTAAATTTGACAATTGCCTTCTGCCTTGCTGAATCCAGTTTCTTTCGCTCTATAGGCTTGTGGGGGTCGCGCGAGTGGAGGCGACGGACGACGAATTCTTGAACCGGTTCTTGATGCTCCCCACTGACTGTTTGGCTGTCTTAGCGGCTCAGATCAACTTCGCTTAATGGAGTTTAGGTTGTCAGCCTCAAAATTTTTCCCAAATGTTGAATGGGAAGGGATTCGATTGATGGCTTGCGAGCGGCTGGGCGTATCTGCGGGCCACCATTGTTGGAAGCCACGTTCTCCTTGACTTTCGGCGAAATTTTGGTGGAGTGGGAAGAGTGCAGGCGAATTAGTGCTGGTACAACCATCTTTGCTTGATTTGAACTAATCCATGAGTCAGCCATTCTGCGAGTAATGGTACCCGCACCAGCAGCCGGGCAGCCTGCGCCGCAGCGCGGTATGCAACGTCCCAGTGAGAGCTTCTGGACACGTTTTGAACAAACTCGGACACCGCCACAATGTTCCATCACTCCCACGTGGCTGGTTCCTTCGTGTGCAGATTTCAAGTCTTCACGTGGGGACCAACTTCGCCGTATGGACATCTCTCCTTTAATGGCTAATGCAGATCTCCGAGAAGCATCAGCACGGCAGCTTCTGAGCTGCAAAATTGTCTTTCGTGAAGGCCACATCATCGATAGACAATATAATGGCATGCATGGTCGGGTGTTCTGCTGCAAATTTTGAGCAAGCTTTATTGGTTTAGGAACGCGAGTCCACAGCGCAAGTGGATTAATTAGTTGAACAGCAGGCCTGGTGAAATTCCAATTACATCCAGCCAAAGTGTTTGTCCCTATGCACAATCCAAGACGGGGCCCATTCACAAGAAATGCGATGTAGGGCGACAGCAGGCCTGGTTCATTAGCTCGCCTGGGTGGATGGTGTCCCCAGTTTTGTGAATGGTGGTTTGGGATCAAAGGACAAGCGTGGAGCCACGTACGTGCAGAGGACGTGACGCACATAGCCTCACAGCCAGCCTGACAACAAAGTAGCTGCACCACAGCTGTGATTGTTTTCCCATATTTGTCAATGGCAGTAAAGAATTGGCAGATGAAAAAAGACGTAGAAAACAAGCTCTCACACGTCCCCAGAACAAGTGGGAACGTGAGGTACAGAGTGCTTCTCAAATGTATCCGGTGCGCAGCACCAAGTAGTCATTCCTGTGTTTCTTCTGCACATTGCCTCAAAATATTGCCAAAAATCTACACCAGCGGAAAAAAAGCGCAATAAAAAGCCTTTGCCCCGAAGCGAAGCAGGGGTGGCTGCAAAGCGCAAAGCGCAACCGGGGACACATCGTCTGCACCTCGCCAACAGCATCCCGCGATGGGCTCCACGGCCGTTGCGGTGGCCGACGGCGGCGGCCCCAGCCGCGTGGATCCCCCGCCGGGCGCCACCAAGCGATCCAGGCGCAGCAGCGAGGATGATGATGAGGACGAGCTCGAGCGCTTCCTGGCGTACGGGATGTAGGTGCGGCGCATGCGGTGCGGATCGTTTTTGCGCTGGTGTGGCCAGGGAATTTTGAGTTTGGGAGTTTGCTGGCCATGGGAATGGCGGGTTGAGACTGAAGGGGCTCGGCGTGCGCTTGGCTGATCGTTGCGGCGAGCGTTTTGGAACCGCATGACTGCGCGCCGTGCTGAAGTCCGTGGGGTGCTGTTGGCTTGGCGAGGCGAAGCGGAGGCCCCTGCGCGTTGAGGGCAGCGATGGGCGTGCGCGCATCCAGCGCGTTGGTTTGTTTCCGTTGTTGGTTCGCTGGCGCACTGGCCATGGCCGAAGAAAAAGAAAGCGAATGGCGCTGTGCGCGGTCCGGTGTCTCCGGCGGAATCGCTGGCCGGGTGCTGCGAGCTTTGCCCGTTGTTGTTGTTGTTGTTGCTGGCCTGAAGACGTGGAGCATCAATGCCGCAAGGGGCTCAGTCTCCGTCACCTGCCGGCAGACCCCAAATGTGTCCGTAACCCTGAACGTCGTGGATTGGGCAGTTGCGTCCAGTGGGCCGAGGTCCGAGCGGCTGGCGGCTGGCGGAGTCATTTTTTTCCTCATGCATGGCTTTGCTACGGCGCAGGGAGGGAGAAGAGTATGTTCCGATCAAGAAGAGGCGGGCTGCGGAGGAGCAGAGGAGCCTGCAGCGGTTTGGGAGGGTGAGGTTATCGGGTGTGCAAAGGACAGCGCTCGAAAATGATGTGCAGAGTGCACCCGATGGATTCATTGAGAGGCCAAATGCCACGTGTTGCGTAGGAGCTAGAGCCAAGCCTGATTGGCTGTGTTTACTGACTCAATTGCAGCGAATTTGTCACCTTTCTTTGTCGTAGTTCTATTCCGTTCCCTCCCACATTCAGTTATTGGGGCCTGTGAGGACACAGGTAAAACGCAGCAAAGAACTGTCCAGCAGATTTCCAGGGAATTGAATTCCTGCCAAGTTGACAATGCTGATTATGCAACAACATTAGATTTCATAGTTGGCGTTTTGCACATCCCATGTATATACAATGATGCATAGAGGCAGCAGAATGTGGCCATGCAGTGCTTGTGAGAATTGGATGTCGACTTTTTCTCACATGTACTGCAATGTGGTGCTGGTAGCTCCTCAGGGTAGGCTATCTCCTGTTGACAGCAGCAAGAACACGCTGTGCTGATCGCTTATCAGGTCTCTGGCCACAATGTTCTGGATGCTGCAGTGCCCAGCAACACCTGCATAGTTCTATGGCAATGTTGATTTTGTGGTGGCCTTGTAGACGAAGCTGCTTATCACTGTGGACAGCATTTTCAAACATGACAGGAACTTCTGCAATGCCAGTTTCTGGCATATGTGAAATCGAATCATATTCAACCTCACATGTGCTGTCCAGCCATCCTGGAGGCTGAGCATTTTGATGGGAAAATTGCCAACACCGTGCTTGCCTTTCCATGCTGCTGTGCGCTTTTTCTGTTGAACCTGGAAGTTTCTGCATAATTCCCAAATAAGAGATGGATGTGGGGGCACACTTCTTTCCTTCTTTCCGTTTTCAGAAGGGTGTGCATATTGTATGTTATGTTTCCCTCTGCTTAAGGTCGCCTTTACGGGTACTGCGCATGCAAAATCTGTTGCTCAGTGCTTCGATTTGGCTTAAAAGGGTGCCAATGAAATAGGTGGCAATTGGCTACAATTTGTGCAGAACTGTGCAAAGCACACACGCAAACAGCTCCAGACAAGCACTATTCAGTTGATGAGAATTCCAGTGGACACAGCGAAGTTGCTCCTATGAATTAAAAACACTGAATGAGGTGGATAGGATGTTTCTGCACCTGCCATCACCTGCAATGTTTAGGGTCATTGTTCTTCCAACGTATGGAAAGAAAGAGCCCTTCAGTGCTCAAGGGGTTCTTTAGTCTTGAGTCTGTGACAGTTACAGTCCCTGGAATTGCCACTCCTGGGGGCCTGAAAATGCTGTTGTGCCTTGTTTGCAAAAAGTCCAACACCCATGCTGACACCTGTGCGCAGCATGCTGCTGTCTCAGCCGATGATGGAGATGCCAACACAGCACAGCCTCTCATGGAAAAGGACCTGGAGCCCAAGCCAAAGGAAAGCCTGCTGGTGACTGCAGTGCGCGCAAGGAAGGACCAGCCAGAGGAGACTGAGGCAGAAAAGCTGCTCAAGGAGGAGCAGGACATGCTCAGGCAGATCACAACCAAGCAGGCGCTTAAGAGTGTCAAGGAATTGGCAAAGGTATGTGATGTGGAGCACTGTGAAATCGGGCACAGGGTTAAGTGAATGAATACATCCTCACAGGTAATGTGAGAACGACACAAACATCCAGATAGTGTACAGCACGAATGGAAAATGGATGCTGGGCTGGACTTGAGAGATGGGTCTCTGAGTGAGAGTCGGCTGTGGCCAGGGACAGTTTTTTGTCCCTATCATAGGATAGCAACTCTCTCCACCAAAAGAAAATGTGCTGGTATCAGTATTTTAGGACCCCACAAGTTTATCCGAAATGTAAACCAAAACCCTGAGTCTGCAGGCTTGGTTGAAATAAAGGGCTGGAGACCCTGCAAGTTGTGACACAAATGTGCGAGAGTGAATGAAGGCGTTTTCGACAGAATCTCCAAACCAATGCAAGGCTCATCTCTCCTGGTTTGTTGTGACAACTTTCATGTGTCACATAATGTCCAAATCATTCGTGCAAGGCAGTTCCAACTTAGTATGGGGGGCACTTCCTGGCCCAACCGATGTTCCAAAGAAAATTCGAATCCCACAGCAGAGGTACAAAACCAGTCAGTCAGGTGCCCAAGGGAAAGTCAGCCTGACACAGTAGAGGAGTGATAGTGCTACAAGGTGCCAGGGTTCCCTCATCTTTGTGTCTTGTGAAGAGTAAATGAAGCATCTACAAGGCAGATGTGTAAAATGATTCATCGTCCTCAATGACGTTTGATGCAAACGAACACCTAATTGCCTTATAGTTTCAAGGGGCAGTTTTATGTCATGCTCTGATTCTTGAATCGATGACAGATCAATCGTCACTTTGAATCAACATGGTCATCTCCCCACAGGACGTTAAGTACACAAAGCACATGAAGACAGGCTGGACGCCACCTACCAGGTATCGCCACATGAAGGAGGAAGACCGGCAGGCTCTGCGGGACATGTTCCACATCATTTGCGAGGGCATCCACATCCCCCCTCCCATCCCAGACCTCAAGGACATGAAGTTCCCCCCTGCAGTGATGCGGCACTTGGCGGAGAAGAACATAAGGAAACCGACGCCGATCCAGATGCAGGGATTGCCAGTCGCCCTGTCTGGCAGGGACATGATAGGCATCGCATTCACAGGGTCGGGTGAGTCCATTGCTGTCGTTGTTGATACATGAGTGTCCTACCAATGCAAAGCAAACGTTCACATGCCCACATGCGCACATTGCCCATAGTGGACATGATACTTGGACATGGACATCGTTGGTTGTCTTTAAATGGGCCAGTGACACAACAACGCAGTTGTCCATGCGCTTTTCACAAAGAATAACATCGGTTTGTGATGTTGTGGATGGCACTTGCCTGGGTGACTTGATGTGTCCATCACTACATTGCAGAAAATGGCGCACACTGGTTATCGCATGTGTCTCTGCTGGGTTCAGATCATTGACAGTGCTAGTTGTCTGGATCCTGGTAGCAGCAGCAACAAACAAGCACTGTTCTTATACCAGAGCCTTTGTTTTGCCTTTTTGGGATCAAAACCTGATAGATCACTTCTGTGCTGTCTTTTAGGGAAGACGCTTGTATTCCTGCTGCCCCTGTTGATGATTGCCCTTCAGGAGGAGTGTCGCATGCCCGTTGCCCATGGGGAGGGCCCAATCGGCCTCATTGTATGCCCCTCAAGAGAGCTCGCTCGGCAAACATACGAGGTCAGCCTGGCAAGACTTGAAAACAGCGAGGGTCAAACACAGTGAAAGTAAATTGAGGTGCACTGTGGTTGCTCATCGTACTTGTGAATATAGTCAGTACATCTGCCAAGCTGTCGCTCAATTGAGAGTTGTAGTTGGGAACCTGGGGACCAAGCAGCACACCCACTAACTCCCTCTGCCAGTTCACTGCTTCTCAACAGTGGTGCTGGTGTGCATGCTAGAAGATGGCTAATCTTCAAATGCTGACAAAATTTGCTGTGCTAGGTCGCTGAAGGCTTCATAAAGGCGCTGAAGACGTCAGATCTTCCTCCGCTGCGGTCCCTGCTATGCATTGGAGGTGTGGATGTCCGCAGCCAGTGCGATGAGCTTCGAAAAGGGATACATGTGGCAGTGGCCACACCAGGGAGACTGAAGGTAGGCTTGCAATTGTACAAGCAAAGGGAGAAGTGCAAGAGCCCTGCTTTGCCTGGTGAAGGCAAATGTGTCATGGGCAATTGAAGCTGTGCTGTTGTACTGTACATGTGCTTACTGTACATGCACTACCCAAATTCACCCTGACAAGGGAAGTTGCCATCTATGGTATCAAGTGGTGTCAGACTTGTTTAAAATGGGCTTCAATGATTTTGTGCACCAGCAACTTGTGCAAGCGGTGCCAGCGTGCTGGGAGGTTTGTGCATTGGACAATCTTCACATCTCCAAATATGTAGCATTTTGGAATGGAGAGAATATGTGTATCCCCAGTGCATTGTTTGCCTGCTTGTTGAGATGCAAGGGAGGTGCATTGTCAAAGAACTGAAAGAAAAGTTCCTGGAACTGAGCTGATCCGACAAACTCACAAAGCGCAGAAGCAATGCAAAGCCTGGTTCAGCGAGTCGATGAAGATTTAGAAATTAAATGAAAAATTGATAAAATGAAACGCCAAAAGAATGAAAGTTGACATCAGTGTGCTTCAACTTGTGTCACTTTCTGTATCCTCTGCAGAAATGGAAGCATTCTATAGTGCTATTGTTTACGACTGAGCTGCAAACAGCAACGCATGCCCCTGAACACTGCAACCCAACGTAGTGTGCTGCTCGCTTTTGGCAAGTGTTGCGTGCACTATGCAGAGGTCTTGGTAGTCATTCTTGGGCTGTTTGCATTTTACAAGTTCGATAATTGTAATGATGAGCTGGTTGTTGGCAGGTTGTTGGTGAATGTTGCAGGCATTGATGATGACTGCCTGTGAGACTCCCCTGGAGTGCTACTATCTTTTGCCCCAGCCGCCTTCCTCTCAACATGGGCTGCCCACCTGCTTTCTTTTGTTGTGTGACTTGGTTCAATGTCTGTCAAGCAGTACGTAGTTCAGGACAAACAGACATTAACGAGATGCCTGACATAGCCAATGTATTTTCCATATTCTGTTTGTAAGGACACCCACAAACAATATTAACATGCAAAGAATGAAAGCAAAGAGCAGAACAAGACAGACCAAGGTGCAAAGCAGCAGTGTAATGCATTTGTTTATTTGCTCCCCAGGATCTTCTGAACAAGCGCCGCATGACCTTGGACTTATGCCAATATCTCACTCTTGACGAAGCTGACCGCATGGTGGACCTTGGATTCGAGGAGGACATCCGTGAGCTGCTGAGCTACTTCAAGGCCCAGAGGCAGACCCTCATGTTCTCAGCAACGATGCCTGCCAAGATCCGAACCTTTGCAGAGAGCGCCCTGGTAGATCCGATCATAGTCAATGTTGGACGCGCTGGGGCAGCGAACCTGGATGTCATACAGGTGAGAAGGAAGGGACGACCGTGTGCTGGGTGGCTACTCTTCACTCAGCCAGTGTGTTGCACTTACTGTTGTGAATCAGAGTGCGGGGTTGCAGCACCGTGAAGGTGTCTTGTCTGCATCCCTGGCATGTCCCCAAGCTGCTAATATATCCAGTGTTCGTGCTCACCCTGGGTCTGTCTGCAATTTGATGGACAGCAGGTGTTACACACTCTCGAACCAGGCTTTGCTCGTTCGGCCCCCTCGATACTGTTTTTGGTGCAACAGCATTGAGACAGCAAAGGCAATGGTGCGCACATCTGCTAATCCAGATTGCCACATTTTGCATGGGGGCTCTGGCACTGCCTCTAGCCATGTGCATGGCTTTGGGGGCTTTGTCAGTTCCCATGCATAGATGGAAGTGTGTTTCCATGCCTGCACTGAATGGGCTGGATAGATAGGCGAATCCGGTGGGGCTCCATCACAGAAGTGATTGAGAAAATGGCATACGCTCTTTGGTATTAATCCTGGGTAGGATGGACAGAAGATGAAACAGGGAATTTCTTCACGTTCATTTAAGGTTCATTAAAGAGCAAGGAAAAGGGCAGGCAAAGTCCCAGGCAAAGAGAATTGCAGAGATACCAAGTGCTGTGGTTCTGCCCTCTAGTGAGGTGGACATTGTCCATGTGTTCCATCAGTTGCTTGTGCTCGCCTCCTTCCGTTTGTTGCAGTGGGCTCCGGGCATTGCGCGAAAGTCCTTCAACATGGTTGCCGAGAGTCCTGGCAGTGATGTTTGCTATCTGTGGCTTGGCTTAGCCTGGTGTCACACTGCCCCTGTGTCTGACCAGCTGTATATTGACAACCATTTAGCACATGTTCTGTGATTCCGAAGCAAAAGAAACAAGCCAAATTTCTAGTGAAATAGAAGGTGGAAAGCAAGCACATGAAACTTTTTGGCGTTGCGGTTGTGCAGGAAGTGGAGTATGTTAAGGAGGAGGGGAAGCTGGTGTACCTGAAAGAGTGCCTCCAGAAGACAGCACCTCCTGTGCTGATATTTGCAGAAAACAAGAAGGACGTTGACACCATCCATGAATACCTCCTCATAAAGGTGACTTGCTAACGGGATTGCACATTTCCCGCCAGAACAAGGAAAAGCCTTTTCAGTATATTTGGCTGCAGTGGGGCTGCCCACTGTGTTGTGCTGTTTTACTTCATATTTTGTTCATCCCACCCTACACCACTTCTATTCCACCATTATGTATTTTTGTAGTTTCATATTATCATATTTGCTCTTTGTAATCTGTTTCGCTACGTTTGATTGTGTTTTGGTGGCACGACCCCTGGCCCTAGTGAAGGTGTGGTATGAGGTCCCTTTTGTTGAAAGGCCTTAAGACACACAAGCTGCAGTATGTGAATTCATATCCATGTTCGATCCCGATTCAGTCGTTCCTACAGTTCGGGCTCAACCTACCATGGCACACATCCACATACGTCTATCATGTGATTGGAGAGCAGAGCTGAATTGTTGAGCGCAGACTCTCTACTGTTGAATGGCTCGATCAGATCTGGATGACCTGGATTCGCTGTTGTGCTTGACAATGGGGTGCTGCTGTCTGCTGCCTTCCTTGAAAGGTCATCGTGTCGATTGTGTGGTAAGCTTGATGAGGCCTTGTTGCTGGTGTGCAGCAGCATGAGACTGGTAACAAATAACCAAACATGGGAAAAGAGTATCCCTATGTAAGGCCAGCAGTTTGAAACATAAATTTTATAGCAATCTGTATGATGATATATGAGAGTATCATATGTTTATGAACACAAGCCAACAAGTTGCGTATGCGCATTTGTAGGCAATCATGGGCACGATTCCTTTCCACATGGGCTTACACAGTTTGCTGTTTCTTTGCACAACGAAAGTATCCACAGTTAGCTGTCAAGCAATGGAATGGACAACCAGACTGAGATGCCAATGAGATTCTGGCACATCACTAGTGCATGTCGAGATGGTATTGTACTTGCAACTTATCCATTGCCTTGAATGCAAATTGAAGAATGCAAAGTTTTCGTGCGTTAGGAATGCACGATTGACAAAACTTTGTCCAGAATCTAAGCCCTGACTTGATAGGAAATGATTGCAAGCATGGCAGTGAAAAATTGCGGCCATGTGTAGCTCCAAATCACTCCACCCGTTTTTGCCCACAAGCAGTGCGATCCTGCACTGATCTGAACCTCCGCTTTAAACAGGGTGTGGAAGCTGTCGCAATCCATGGTGGCAAGGACCAGTCAGAACGTGAGTATGCCATTGACGAATTCAAGTCCAGCAACAAAGACGTCCTGGTCGCCACCGACGTGGCCTCCAAGGGTCTCGACTTCCCCAACATCCAGCACGTCATCAACTACGACATGCCCAGTGAGATCGAAAACTATGTCCACAGGATCGGACGCACAGGCCGGTGCGGGAAGACTGGCATCGCCACGACTTTCATAAACAAAGATCAGTCAGAAACCATTCTGTTGGATCTGAAAAACCTGCTGAAGGAGGCCAAGCAACGCATACCGCCGGTGCTGATGGCATTGGATGATCCCATGGAGGAGCTGCAGGAGTTGGAGGCGGTGTCAGGCACCAAGGGGTGTGCCTACTGTGGAGGCCTGGGCCACCGGCTAGCAGACTGCCCCAAGCTGCGATCAGAGACAAGGGCAGCAGCGCGCAACAAGAAAGACTATTTTGGGTCTGGCGGGTTTGGCGGGGAGATGTAGCCAGGGGAATGGGGTGTAGGGTACTTTCTGTTTTGTTCTGGTTGGCAGGAGCACTGCTGGCTGCTAAAGTGCAGGGGGTTGTGGATGTGGCCAACAGGGCGTTCAACAATGGCCTTGGCACTGGTGCAACTGCTTGTGGTGCTAAAGCACTGGGTCAGAGGCAAATTCAGCGTTTGGCATGATTCTGGTGGCAGTGGTTTGCATACCCTGGAGATCGGACAGTGATGTGATCCTTGGAGTGGCTTGAGGAAGTATGTGGCAAAATGTCTGGATGGCACAAAAAGTAGTGCATGAGTAGGAAGAGGGTATGTATGGCTCTTGGCCTGCATTGACGGTGTGGGATTGAGAGAAGGGCATTAAGAGCACTGGCATTAGAGCACTGGCTTGTCGCTGCTGATCCCGTGGGCCCTGCTGGGTTTTCCGTCATGGAGGGGATACCCGAGATTGGGACTGCATCCCGTTTAGGACAATCAGGATGTCGTGGACACCCGTTCGCAGATGGCAGCCTGTCTGGCAACACTCAGTGAGAGATGTGCATCACAGAACCATTTGTGACCCATGGACTGAAGGGAATCCTTTGTGCTTGAGCAACGATGGCCGCCATTGCCTGGATTTGCTGGACTGACGCGGATGATGTGGTTCGCAGTGGTCCATTTTTGGCCACCATCGTTGCCATTTGCATCGTTGACCAAATGCAGGGATCCCAGAGCCACGACTGGGATGTAGTGGAAGAAATATTGCTTGGAAGGACTGATATAGTTGGTAGACAATTGGCGAATATAGCCTGAGAAAGGATTAGCAAGTGTGTCACTGGTAATGCAAATCCCTCTGTACTTGCGGCGGAACGATGCCAGATTGCTCTGTATGGTGAGCTCTGCAGTGGCATGAGGACTGATGCTGGATAGTGTGTATTCGGGGTGCAGTGCTCCTCTGATTGGCGTGAATGTGGTAATTGGCCGAATCTGCTGCAACGTAGCAGACCACCTCGGTTGGTTCTTTTCAGTTTTCAGTGGTGGAAAGTACTTGCATTATGTGTGGGTGGTTTGAAGGTGCGTTCTTAATTTCGGGAATGGGATCACTGGGGCAATCTTCCAATTCCCGACATCCCCAGGGACAACCTCGTTGGCAAGAAAATCTCACTGCCATTCAATTCCCACAGAGTCAGGTTTCCATTGATATAATATGCAGTGTCTACAGAGTTTCAAAGTCCCAGCCTGCTGGTCGTTGCACTTGGGGTCCTTGCCCAACCCTCACCATCCACCTCCTTGGAAGCCACTGACCGGCCACAGATGCGCTGCATTTCCAGGGCACGAACAGATAGTCGACAGAACACCATGTCCAAGGCATTAACATTTGTCTGTGAGCTTGCCACACTTTCTTGTGTTTGAGTACTGCAGGGGCTTTCCAACGCTGTTCATTGTTCAGCCCACAGCCAGACAATTCAGACAGGTCCGATAGACGATGCTGATGCATGGACTTCCTCAGTGGCACCTCACGCTGAGTGCAGCAGCATGTAAAACCCAGAGGGGACGAGGTGCTACAGATGATTCGATTCCGTACTCGCCAGTGTTTATGATCGTTTAGCACCTCTGTGTATCCTTCTACAGTATCCCAGCAGCACGACGTCGGCTCTGTGTTGTTGTTTGCTTTTTAAACATCACGGTGTCCATTGCCTGTACCCTGGAATTACACATACCAAGAGTTCTAAAACTGTTGTAACCCTAGCACTGCCCCCAAGCAAGGCCATGCCACAAAAAATACACAACACAAGTGCACGGGCATGGTTAGCACCCTCCTTGGAGATTAAACATTTAGGAGTCTGATGTGACCCACCAGAGCTCCATAGCAAAGGCATCATGGGTGCAGTTTGCTGCCCGTTCCAGCAAGGCCCTCCTTTCTTGATTCCTTGGGACACAATTGTCAGAACACTATGATAAGCAACGGCCTCACAACCTCCATTTGACAGGCGCAGGACTGCCTAAGGAATTCTGCTCAACATCCCTATATCCCTGCTCCGCCTTGTGGTACAGAAAAGAAGAGATCGCAGATGGGAAAGGCCCCACAAATCAAGGTTGGTGTCAACTGCAGTTCACTTTGGCTGTTGCGCACGAGTCCCTCCAAAAATGGCCCACAGTGGGTCCCTGGCAACTGGCTGCCATCCCCAAAGTCCCTATGTAAACAATGAAGTTGTGGTGCTCCAACCCATAAATGGGATCTTGTGCTGTTGTGGTTGATGTCACTTGCCCGCTGGCGCCCTGGCCGTGGAGCAAGAAGCTGGTTGCTCCCATTCATGCAACCACACAAAAACCACGACATGTGCAAGTCCTCCTTTGCAACGTCTGAAATGGTGCTAAAATACACAAGCGTGATGCGGTAACCGTTGCAGTCTCATTTCAATTTGAATGCAACTCACCTCCAGCAGACTGGTGCCATGAGGATGGAATGACATTGACGAATTGTGTTGAGAATGTTGCAATCTAACGCTGGCGTTTCTTGGACGACACTGTCCTCAAAGACTTGCTTATTTCAATCCAATGACGGGGGGGCCTCCAGCAAACCATTGGGGACGTCCGTGAGGTATTATTAGACAAGTTCAATGGCTCAAGTGTTAGGAAAAGTTGGTATGTCAGTGTCGGTGTGTTAGGACATGTGTTTAGTGATTGCCGTTGTCTTGGGTGGATAACTTGCGTTCCACAAGGAGCCACCGCCAATGATGTGCTGTGCATCAAACGCATTCGAAAACGGCGATAAACTTAGCACATGGCGATGCAAGGAGCGCAACGCCCGCGGCAACAGGGGGTCCCAGAGTCGCGCTCTGATGGGCGGCAGCGACAATGCGATCGATTGCGGCGCTCGAGGTGAGGTGGCGGGGTCATGCGGAGGGGCAGTAGGCTGGGTGCACGGGTTGATTCCGACGATTGTGTGGACGGGGCGTTGCCGGTCTCGGTTGCTGTGGGTTGCCAGGGTGCGTCATTGTCGCTGTCCGGAGCAGTTGGTGCAAAAGTGGTGACGGGTGCGCCAGGTCGCTGCGGGTTGCTCACAGTCGCTGCTTGGACTGGCGGAAGCGTTCGTGTTGGCGCGATCAGGCCCAGGACCCGGAGATGGCCATTTCATCGGACAAGACACTGCCTGCACGCGTTTTGATACATTGCGCCGTCCGCATTTAACCAGGATTTGAAGAGGCTTGCAGGCTTCAGTACTGCCAGCGGAAAAACGAGCAACGTAGGGGCTGTTATCGCTGGTTAGCCGGTAACTGGTTTCTGTGTGCGAACAATACATATTACTGTTGCAATTTTGAACACTTGAAATCCCATATTGTTGCCAGATCAAGCGCAGGATTGGTTGCAAGGACTGGCATTGTCAAGGGACCAGCCGATTCTGCCATATGCATGGCCGGAACAGGAGTTTTGTAGTTTGAGAACAAAGCATTTCTCAGGTTGCGACAACTGAAGGGAGGCCATTGCTGCTGGCAGGCGATGGGGCCAGTTTGAGGGCAACAATATGTGGGCTGCACGCCGGGCAATCTTGTCCTGTGACAACTGTGCTCATGTTCTATTCTGGTTTGCAGCAACGTCTTCTCCTCATTTCAACAAGGCTGGGTGGGCGTAAATGGGCTTGACTGAGTTCGCTCAAATGTAGCAAAACACTGCTCGTGCACCTGAACGACGATGTGCGCATAAACCTGTCTGCAGATTGTTTGGTACACGATGGCCATAAAACGCCCAAGCCCGATGCGCGGGTATGGCGATTGTGTGGCAGCTTCTGTGCGTCATTGTGTCCTCCTTGCGCTGCTAGTCATCGTGAATGTACCTGGCCCTGGATGGGTGGATGCATCTTGAGATGATTCATATGGAGCCCTGTGACATGGTTGCTGTTATGTCGCAGCCACCACCCTCTGAAATGATAGACCACCACACTGCAGTGCCTTAGTTGAGCTTCTTTGATTGCAGGGGAGAACTCATCCCGCAAGGACTGGGTGGGGCTGCTAAAGCAAGAGGACACAGATGTTCAGGTGAGCCATGCAGCAAGTTCACAGCACCACCAACAGCTAGTAGTGCACTTGGAAGCTCACTGACAAGTTGTTCCCCTACAGCAGCTTTGCAGTTTCGCCTGCACGACCAAATTTGCCCCCAGCATGCTGTATGGTGGCTGTCCACCAACTATTGGTTGTGGTGCAGAATGCGCCACGGCAATGTGTCTGCCCGTCTTGTGCACAGTTAGGTGCCCCTCTGTATGTGAGGAATAGGGAAATGTCGGCATGGCATTGATGAAGCTGAACGTGCCACGCTTGGTATGTTGAAGTGAAGAGGAGGCATCTTGCTATGAACAATCAAAAATGCGGTCCGCCAGACCATGAGTCCAATTTGCTTTTGTGGAAATGGATGCTGTAGTGCTCATCATGGGAACATGTGCCTCTTCAGTTTGTGCCCAGTAAGGGTTTTTAGGCACCAGCACACTGTGCACTCATGCCCTGACTCCTGCTTGAGTTGTATCACCACTGTTCATTTGTGCGAGGCCACCATAGATCGCAGGAGTTGGCCCTTGACTCATTGATGGCCCTCATCAGAGGTGTGTGGCACGGTAGTTGTGCTGCCACACCTGGCAGAGCTGTTGCACTGCTGAAACCTGCTGTTCCCCAAAATTGCATCTGTCCGTCCCTCTTCATGCAAAGCAATGCTGACCTGGCGTTGATCAATTGTGTGTAGGCATGCATGGGCAGAAATTCTGCAACAAGAGTGAATGCCAGTCGGGTGATGCAGAAGAATGTTGACAACTCCAGGGCGCGTCCTTTGCCGTTGAGATTGGTGCGAACCAGGCACATCCTGGCCATACGAATGCTGGAGTGGGGTTTGTGTGTGGCATCCAAGGTGTGCTTCATGCAATGGAGCAATGCCATGTGGTACTTTTGCAGAGTACTGGGAAGGTGGTGCAATACAGAAGGGTTAGTAGTGGCAAGTTCACGGTCATGATGTCTGTTGACCTGCAGATATTCAATTCTGTGCATTTCAGAGGCTGGCAAGGACAGAAATGGAGCTGATGCAAGAGCGGTTCCAACCAAACACGCTCACGCCCATGCCAGGTGTTGTCCCTGCAGCTGATCAAGGGAGCTGCAAAGGTGAGGTGTTGAAGCGAGGCGTCGGTTCCAGGAGTCGCTGTTGCCATGCTTTGCATAAGTAGTAACTGAAGCTTGGTGTCGTTTGGTGGGCAATCCTTGAGGGCTGCGATTTGACATACAACACAGATGGAAGACACAATGCCAGTCTCCAAGACACAGTCACGTCACTGGACATGTCCTTTTGGTTGCAAGGGCAGTGCCCTGTCATGTGGTGGCGAATGCAGTCAAGGCAGTTGGAATCGAGACACGTTGTACAAATGGCACTCGAGAGTCATTCCATGCCAACCTTTCCCATAGCATGCGTGCAGCCGTGAACTTTTGGATGCGGTCACCGTTGTTGGCTGCTGGCCCCACGCTGCATTCTGGAGTGGCAGCAGATGTCTGAACTTTTGTTGTGTGGGCACATAATTTTTGGGCTGTCCAAGGCCAGGAAGAATGTCAGGCCAGCAACTGCTATGTCACTGTTGGGCACACTGCATGTGGATGAACCTTTGGCAGTATTTTTTGGCCTTCCATCATTTCAACTGCTGTCATTTCTGTTGTCACTGACTCCACTGAAGGCAGCACCTAGTGAATAGCAGCTCCAGGTTGCGACGGTGAATGCAATTGCCCTAGGTTTTCCAGCACAAGGGTGCAAGCAGTGGGCAGGCGTTGAAGCTGACTCCTGGCAGCTGGCTCCAAAAGCACTGAATTGACGATGGGGGCCATCATTAGAGCAGGACCCGTTGGTGTTTGACACGGAAACATATCGATATCTTACATTGGCAGCGCATGTCGTTGATCCGTCCATGTAGCGTGCCTTGTAATCGTCTTTGAAGTTTGCACGTAACTATACTTGCATCACAACAGGCAGGCGCAAACATACTGTGATGAAACATGGCCTCGACTAGGCTCAGTGATTTCCCCAACCGATAGTACGTCTGTTGGAGCACTGCGCTGGCAACGTGCTATAGTTCACAATGGAGCAGCTTCCCAAGCAGCAGTGCCTGGTGCACGAGCATGGGGCGTCAAGCCGCAGCTGCTGTTGGGTCGCTGCAATTCTGATATAATTTAGTGCACTGCATTTCAGCGACTGTTCAATTCGCCAAGTGGACGAATTAGCTGTGTTTGCATGCTGCGGGCATTGACATGCGAGCGTTACCGCTTGTTTGCGTGCAGATCGGAGAGGATGTGCATCCAGCGAACTGCACATGTGTGTTGTCAGGGAATGGTGCAAGCTAACCCTGAAACTGATTGCTGAACGCGTTGGTCTGTTAGGGACACAATAGTCAACGCCGATGATGGGTGAAGCAATATACAGCACCGACGATGGGTGGAGCACGTCCCCCCGACCCTAGATCGCAACGGTGCGTTTGTGCTGGATATTCGGACGTATATGTTGCAAGAGCCAGTCACACTGGCTCCCATTATTAGCACGTTGTCTGGTTTCACAAGCCCAAATTAGTGCATTGGCAATATGTTGACGGTTTCTGTCGACAGTTTTGTATTGACTGGCGTAGCTGCATCAAACAAGCAGGCAATTGATGATGCCATGCCGTGCAAAATGCGGTTCTGACGGCGGGGGTGTGAACGTGAGCAGTTTTGAGTTGTGGCGCAGACGCCAATCAATGCAGCGCCGAACTGTAGCTCGCGCTTGCAAGCGGCCGATGTCTATGGCCCGAACGCCGTTGCCGCGCATGCTGCTCGTCGAGGTGCATGGCGCTTCTGGCGGCACCACAGGCAACCGTTGATGAGAATGTGTTGGCGACCAGGTTGGAAGCGTTGTTGGTGCGACAGGAAGGCCATGCACGCACGCTTGCAGAACGGCGATTGGGCGCAGCCGTGATGGACGGTGGTGGGTCGCTGATGCGCCAATGGTGATGG
>CAJHUC010000320.1:25000-32500 GCA_905146915.1 Ostreobium quekettii | reverse complement strand
AATACGACTATATAAAAGGCAAATTAGAACAGCGACAAAAGAAACACACTGTGTTTAACACAGATGTGATGGTTATTAGGATGGCTGGCAAGGTAGTTGACAAAAATGGTGCACGCGCACAGCTGCATTGGGTTATTAATGTGTGGAAATATGACCTCTGTAGTGATAGGATCTTTTGATGCAACCTGGCGGAGGAGTCATGGCTGGGTACTTGACGAAAAAGTGGTGCATGTGGACACAGTCAAAATAGATCGTGAGAATGTGGAAATGCGACCTTCGTAGTCACAATATCTTTTCGTGGTGCTTGGCAGTGCACAGAAGAGGTTGGGTGGTTCAAGAAAACTAATGTTGTAATCATAGTATTTTTGCTGTGGGTTGGCAGAGAAGACAGGGCTGGGTAGTTCAGGGAAAAATGCCACATGTGGACACAACCAAACAAGTTACAAATGTGTGGAAATGGTTGTGTGGCTGGCAAAGCAAACAATAGGCTAGTTTGAAGGAAAGTAACACACATATCAGCATTGAAATAGGTTATTGAATTCAATGAACTTGCAGAAGTACAAGCTTTGTAGTCATTATATTTATTGATGTTGTGGTAGTGTGCATGTCTTGTTGTGTGGCGAATGAAATGTTGACCCATGCACACAATTGGGTTACGTTGTGATATTTTTAAATTGCACAATGGAGAACAACAATATAGGGTTATGGCGTTGATGTTGGTTGGCAACACGCATGTCTTGCTGTGTGGTCAATGAAAAGTTGACCCATACACACAATTATGGTAGGTTCTAACATCTTTAGATTGTGCTGTGGAAATAGCAGTATAGGGTTGTGGCATTGTGGTGAAATGGTCACCATATTGGGTGCTGACGTGTCTACTATTCCAAGTTCAACTCTCGGCAGCGCCTTTGTGTGGTTCTGGGAGCATAGGATGGGCAGGAATGGGATTATATAGAAGCCAAAATTAGGACAGCAAAATTCCAAAAGAACAAGGGATGTTGCTTTTATAGCACATCTTTTGTCACGTGCGTACTTTAGTCACAACACCCAAAAAAGTTGTTGTACAGCCCGGCCCAAAACAAGTTCAATGTTTTCAAATAGTGCACCCATTGTTGTTCAATCTGCCATTCTGAAAACATCGTCCGTCAGCTCGCCAACCACGTGGATTTGTTCAAACGACCTCGCCCTGCTAAAAGCAACATACCCAACCCGCGGGTGGTTAAACCCACGCACGTCGATCACTATAGGCCCCACCTCAGTTGCCCCCTGAAATTTGTACACCGTTCTACAAATTGCGCATGTCGTGGGGAATTGAATCATGGTGAGCCTATACTTGCCCATGCAACGCTTTGTGCAGCTTCTCCGTGTCAATCGCCAATGCTTCTGCCCATCCTCTGACCGCACAACAATACTGTGGTCCTCAAGTGCCTCAACAACACCCTCCACCCCATTAGCTAACCCATTGCTTCGAAGAAGCCATCCGTTAAATTACGGATCAGTGGCAACTTGCACGCATTCATGAACGCACGTGACTTTGGGAAATACTCGATCCCCACTTGCATGAGGGACAACAACATCAAATGCGAGGGATCGAACCTAACGACCCCATTCCAGTGCGAGCGACTGCCAAAGCTGATGAGGCCGTTCGTTAGTTCTGGGTCCTCGTGGCATTGCCGGCAGACCAGCCACCAACCCGCGCCCCGTGTTTGCATATACTTGGCATAGTGCGGCATCATTTTCACGACGCTCAGTTCCTTCACATCATCCACGCGGAGGTGCATGTAGTGTGTCCCAATATTGTATTTGGTGTTGGGATTGTCGCCGCCAAATTGTGCAATGCCACAATGTGCACAAACACGCATGTCTTGTACTGTTCGCTGTTCGAAGTCATGCAGCTTGCGCAACGCAAGCTCTGCTTTGTCTGCCCTGATTCCCAAAAGAACATGCCGGCCAGATGCTCCCAACTTACTGTCTTGGTCAATGGCTGCCATGCGCCCCTGCCCAACGCCATTGCACTCCAGAACAGCATGCATATTGTACGTGGCGACTGATGAAGTAGCAGCCTACATGAGATTGAGCAGCAACATATGATTCGTAGTCAACACATTAGTTGTGATATGAGGCGACTGGATGGGATACAATAAGCCAATGCCTGCACTCCGGCAACTATGGCAGCAGTTCTGAAACGAAATGATTGTATAATAGCATGATAGCAATACCTATTGTGATGTAGATATTAAATGATTTCCGAATTCCAATTCCTTGTTTTCTACAATGCAACCATACAGGCTGTTTACATTTGATGCGTGAAGTGAGCTCCAAATTACGCACGGTTGACGGCTGTACATTGCAGAAAATGCGAGAAAATTATTATTTTCAACTTTGAAATCAAGTATATTTATGATGCACAATTCGTATATAATTGACATATACTTGCAGGTCATGCTTTGACTCATAGTTGGCACAAGGAAAGCAATATTCATGAGCTTTGCAACAACAAACCCCAGAAAGAAAGTAGGAAATTTTCGACTGGAAATCACAGCTCACTCTATGTGTGAACTTCGCTTTGTTTTAATAGCTTTGCTGACACACGATCTTGTTGCTGCAAGTTTTGAGGATGCAACATTGTGGACTGAAACAACAGAACACCAAATGTGCCTGTTCACTAAATCGAACGGACACAAACCAAAGTTTCCGTGAACTAGACTACAGCAACTGAATTAAAAAAGAAAACGAAGTCACAGTTCATTGGAAGCCATTCCAGTCTTATCCATGAGCAGTGGTCTCAAATGCACACATGCACATGTTCTGAATTGTCTGGAATGACCATTGATTCTCAGCAGTTTCTGAGCTGTCATGAGGAAGGCAGATTCAAGGAGCCAAAAGGAACCAAAAAGCTGTGTAAACGAAATGAAGAGTAATTGCATTTATGCCCAGACAACATCACCGTTGTGTTGCAAATTCTTCCATATTTCTTTGTCCATCATTGAGAAGATACTCCAAGCTTCATCGAATCGCAATCAGTGCACTCTAATAAAATGACAATATTCCCCCACCCTATGCCATGGACATGACCCTACTGCACCCAAAAGGGTCCAATTGCGCAAGCGGGTGGACTGTCTGAAAGTTCTCTGGAAGCTTCTGCAGATTTACTAATGTTAAACGACATCCTCACATGTGCAACCATGACACCTAAAACATACCTGACCCAGCTATCTTTGAATCCCCGTAAAATACTCAGAAGTTATGTTAAATTCAAGTTTCTGGGTGCAAAATTCATTTATTTTTTACAAGGAATGCAATGGTGCTCATTTTACTCCAATCGCCCGGGGGCGGCATTTTCAAAAATAAAAATTACTAGAAAATTAGCAGAAATTCAATGAATGAGAGGTGTTTTTTCTGCGGAAAAAAAGGGAAAATACGCATTGGGAATCGCTTAGTAATTTACAGTAGCGAATTTGAGAATTTGCGGATGTGGCCGGAAGCAGCCTGGCCGGCTAGGAAGCCCGCTCACGTCGACACGGGGGTGTTCCTGCGCAGGTAACTCGCAGTAACGACCCGATCGCGGGCGCGGGCGCCCACGCCCAGTAAATGGGCCCAAGTTACGCAGCTGGTGCAGAGGTGCGCGGCCTTTTTGGCATATCACGTAATTGCTGAGATGCAATGGAAACAGCGACGGCGCGCCCGAAACGCTGGTGGAGGCGCGAGGCCATGCTGCAGCGTTGCGCGAAGAGGGCAGCAAGGGAGGGGAGGCAGGTTCTCGCGGCGCGGGAGTGGGTGGCAGGGCCGGGAGGTTCGAATTGGGCCGCGACCCTGCTGCCTCGCGGGCGCCCATTCTCGCCACCCGCGGAGGTCTTCTAGGCTACCGCGGGCGGGGGAACTGGGCGGCTGGGGAAGTGAATCAGGGCTCGGATGTGCATGCTCGCGGGCGCCCATTTCTACCGGTCGCGGGAGCCGTTTTGGGGGTACCCTGGGCTGCGGGAATGGGCGTCCGCGAAGGGCCAATTTTGGCCGCGGCCCTGCTGCCTCGCGGCTGCCCATTCCCAGCACCCGCGGAGCCTGTTTCAGCCCACGTCGGGCGGGGGAATAAGCGGCCGGGAGATGCGAATCACCGCGCGGATCTTGCGGTTCGCGGACGCCCATTGCTGCCACGCGCGAAGGCCATTGCAGGCAACCGCGGGTGGCAGCAATGGGCGTCCGCGAGGTGTCAATTTTCACCACGCCTCTCGCCCGTCGCGGGCCCCCATGCCCGCTACCCGCGGTAGCCATTACAGACTACCGCGCGCGGGGGCAACGGGGGGCTGGCAGGCGTCAATCAGGGCGCGGATCTTGCGATTTGCGGGCGTCCACTCCCGCCAGCCGCGGCGGTGGTTCATGGGCGCTCGCGACGCGCGGGTCTTCACACGCAGTTGGTGCCCAGCGGCCGCCCATTCCCGCCACCCGAGGAGGCCAATCCAGGCGAAAGCGGGTGGCGGGAAAGGGCGGCCGGGAATCGCCAATTCGGCAGCTGGTCTGCCTCCTCGCGGCTGGGCAAGGCCGCCACCGACGGCCGCCATTCCAGGCCACCACTGAAGGCGGGAATGTCTGCCCTTCAGGCGCCAATCCAAGGGGACCCGTCGCGCGCCGCAGGCGCCCATTCGCGCCATAGGCAGCGCCTGTTTTAGCGCAACGCGGCCGGCGGGATTGGGCGCCCGCGAGGCGCCAATCCTGCCGCGCCTCTTGCGCCTCGCGGGTGCCCATTCCCGTCGCCTGCGGAGGCCATTCCACGCCAATGCGGCTGGCGCGAATGGGTGCCCGCAAGGTGGCAATCCGGAAGCGCACCTCGGACCGCGGGGGCTCCCACTCACGCTACCCGCTGGGGCCATACGCGCCGGGAGCGTGGTGCCTTCCGAACGGTCACTCCCACTGGCGCCTGGTGCTAATCCAACAACTCTGAGCAGCGGGAGCATGCACCTAGGAGGCGCCACACTCCGGCGCCCGGAGGCCACCCTCACCAGCCACCTGTCCCGCGCGCAGGGCCGTGTGCACGCGTGCTTGCCCGCCTGGCGTGCTGCCTCAGGCACACTTTGCCTGGCTCGTCCAAACAGCGTGACATTGGCATGCCGCACAGCATGTGACGGCTTGGGCAGCAAGTGACATGGAGGTGACGGTGTTTTGCACAGAGGATGGAGGTACAAGGGCGGGAACAAGGTCTCCGTAGGTGAACCTGCGGAGGGATCATTACTGAAAGAATTTTCACATTCTTTCCCATTGCGACTGTGGGCTGTTGCTCCTATGGCGGAGCGGCACGCCTGCGGCCACATTTCTTTTGCCGAGTTGTATTGCATCCGAAAGAATCACAACTTTCGGCGGTGGATGGCTAGGCTCTCGGGTCGATGAAGAACGCCGCGAAACGCGATATGTGTCGTGAATTGCAGACCTCCGTGAACCATGGAATCTTCGAACGCACATGGTGCTCGAGGCCTCGGCCGAGAGCACGTCGGCGTCAGCGTCACTCCAGCCAGCGGCCCTTCTCGCGAAAGGCTTCGTCGGCCCGCCCGGGCGGTCTCCCCTCGGTGGTGGGCGCCCGGTCGGCTGAGATACCCCGGTCCCCGGCCGCCCCGGCCGTCGGCTGCCTTGCAAATGCGCGGGCTCCGGCGCGCGCCGTCGCGGGCCCGGTGGACCGCCAAATGCGTTAGCAAAAGTGACCTTTGACCTGACGGCCGACGAGGCTACCCGCTGAACTTAAGCATATCACTAAGCGGAGGAAGAGAAACGAACGCGGATGCCCCGAGCAACGGCGAGCGAAACGGGCAGAGCCCACGCCGGGAATCGCCTCTGGGCGAGTTGTGGCGTGCAGGGCCGTTCTCTGCGGGGCGCGGAGGCGAAGTCCGCTGAGGGGCGGCATCCGAGAGGGTGACAATCCCGTGGCCTCCACCGCTCCCGCTGCACGAGGCGGCTCCGGGGAGTCAGGCTGCTTGGGAGTGCAGTCCCAATCGGGTGGTGAATCCCACCCAAGGCTAAATACGCACGAGAGCCCGATAGCGAACAAGTACCGTGAGGGAAAGGTGAAAAGGACTTTGGAAAGAGAGTGACAAGTGCCTGAAACCGTCGGGAGGGAAGCGCTCGAGCGTCTTGCGTGCCGGCGTCGGATGCCCTCGCGGCTGTCTCCGGCGCCGGCCCGACGCGGGCCCGGGCCCCGGCACGAGCGGCCGGAGCCCGGGCGGCCGTCCGCGGCGCCCCGCTCGGGCGTCGCCAGCGCCCGTCCGTCGACTGGCGCGGCGTCCGCCCGTGCGCGCGCTCCGCGGCGCGTCGTCCCGACGCTCGATCGACCCGTCTTGAAACACGGACCAAGGAGTCCAGCAGGCGCGCGAGTCGCCGAGCGGTTTACCCTCGGGGGCGCAGAGAAGTCGATGGGGGGCGTCGCCCCCGGCCGACCGCCTCTTCCGCGCGAGAGTGGTTTGCGTCGGAGCGCGCCTGGTGGGACCCGAAAGATGGTGAACTATGCCTGAGTAGGGCGAAGCCAGAGGAAACTCTGGTGGAGGCTCGCAGATGTGCTGACGTGCAAATCGCTTTTCGAACTTGGGCATAGGGGCGAAAGACTAATCGAACCATCTAGTAGCTGGTTCCCTCCGAAATCCTCCCCAGAGAAGCCGGGACCGAGTCTCAGTTGCATCGGGTAAAGCTAATGATGTGGGGTTCCGGGGTCGCGCCGACCTCGACCCACCCTCAAACTCTCAATCGATGCGCATCCCGTCGCTGCCTTGCGGAGCGCGGGACTCGAATGTCGGGCCCGAGTGGGCTGGTTCTGGTAAGCAGGACTGGCGATGTGGGATGAACCAACAGCCGGACCAAGGTGCCAAAGTGCGCGCTGACCCAGAGTAAAAGGGTGTTGATTGGTATAGACAGCAGGACTGTGGTCATGGAAGTCGAAATCAGCTAAGGAGTGTGTAACAACTCACCTGCCGAATCAATCAGCCCCGAAAATGGATGGCGCTCAAGCGCGCCACCGGTATCCGGCCGCGAGCCCGCCCCGGGCTCGCGAGTAGGAGGGCGCCGACGTCGCCATAAAGCCGTGGCCGCGAGGCCCGGTGGAGCGGCGCTCGGGTGCAGATCTTGGTGGGAGTAGCAACTACTCAAATGAGACGGTTGAGGGCCGAGGCGGAGCAAGGTCCCATGTGAACAGCACTTGGACATGGGTGAGTCGATCCTAAGGGACCGGGCAATCCCGCTCGACGGGCCCCCCGCGGGCCCGAGTCCCGAAAGGGGGGAAGGTCAAGATTCCTTCACTGGCGCAGGGCGGCAGGCGGCAACGCGCACGAACCCGGAGTCACCGGCGGCGGCGGCGGGAAGAGTTTTCTTTTCTTCTTGACAACCCGAGGGCCTTGGAATCGACTCGATGGGCGATAGGGCTCGGAGGTTGGTAGAGCGCCGCACATCGCGCGGCGTCCGTGCACCCATCGACGGTCCTTGAACATCCGGGGGAGCGAAGCCCCGGGGGGGTGCGTGCCCCCCCGGGGC
>CAJHUC010000320.1:0-22500 GCA_905146915.1 Ostreobium quekettii | reverse complement strand
CATTAATTGATGCAATGGTTGTTGCATCATTCAATAAAGCACACCAACTACACACCAACTAGTGCTCAATCAATGCAACAATATGATGAAAGCCAATCATCTAGATTCAGTCCTATAAGATCACGATCTCCATAATGCTGAATCCTTGATCAAGTGTTCAGGTCGCCAATTAATGGGGTTCATCAACAAGTTAGTGAAAAGATACTATGAAGATGTTGAGCACAACGCCAATACGTGGCAGCGCCTCACACGGAGGCACATGAGTCAAACATACCCTAAGTACAAATGGGAGTACTGAGGAACACCCAGGTTGCCACTGGACACGTGCGTTTGTTCAGGGGCAGCCCGCCTAGCGGCCAGCCGTGAATTGTGGCGAGACGGATCCTGGAGTGGCGCGTTGAGGCGCCACGTGGTTGATCGATGGGAATATGTCCAGTGGGGCATAACGTGGTTGTTGACCGCGGGAAGTGTGGTTGCTTGGTGGGAATGTGGCCCTTGGGGCACACGTGGTGGCTGATTGTGGATAGTGGGGCGTCTTGGGTTGAGTTGTGGTGAAGCGGCAGGCGTGTCAGAAAGATTCTGGGTATCAAAAGAGCATCTCTTAGGCATGGGTGGCATTTTTGCCGGAGGGGTGCGGACAACACGAAGGGGAACTCTGTATTGTTGCACTCGGCCTGGCAGCTATAAGAACGGTTGTGCGGCGTTCATGTGTGTCTCTCGCGGCAGCCCAGGCACTCAGCCTGGCTGCCTGACTCCCCTGGCCGTGTGCGCAACGTTCGCCACGGCCTGAGCGCAATAGCGCTCGGCCTTTTCGAAGGTCGCGGCCAGTCTGTGCCTTTTCTGAGCCGCTTTCCTTGCCGCTCAAGACCAAAAGTGCCAGCGCGGTCGTGCTGCAGAAGCGACCACCCTTCGTCGCCGCACAGCTTTGTCAAGGCGGAGAGAAGCGTTCCCCATGACATACACCGACGTGCTGTGGACGAGGCAGCCCTGACCCGCAGACCCAACCTCGTTTTGACTTCGTCGACCGTTGAGGAGCGGTTGCGACCGATTGCGGCGCTCAGAGCGGCAGATGTGAGAGGTTCTACAAGCGCATTTGCATGGTTGGCTGGCAGTGGGGGGTTTTGCTACCCGTTTGAAGCTTGCCCTTGCTGTTGCCGCTGCTATCTTGGTCCATTGGCATCGTCGTGACAAGCAGTTCTTCATCAAGAGCCAGTTTGTGCGAGGGGCAAAACTTGTTGGTTGAGTGCACCCTCAACTGCTGTGATGCTGAGGCTGTCGACATGGCTCAGCTGCCCGTTTGGGGGTGGTGTTACTGTGCTATCTCCGGGGACGACGGCCAGAATGGACCGCCGTTCCTTGCACAAGTTAAGCCTTCATGTAAACATTCCCAAACTCATTAGGCGCAGCTCTTGCCTGACCCAAAATCTATCGTGTGTCACCAACGCGGGGCTTGACGCCCATCTACTAGTAATTCTTTTGAAATGCTGATTGTCGCCCTCACATCCCTCCGGGCCTGTTACGAGGCGTCCTCGGCTCGTGTTGTCACCCTGTAGCCGCCCGCTCTTCGAATTCTTGCACAAGTTGTCGAGCCCTTGCCAGATTTGCCAGCGGTTCCCAGGTATTCTCGTAGTTATCGTATCCCTTCCACTTGACGAGATACTCTGTTTGGCTGGCTCGTCCAATTCTTCGGGCCCGCTTGTTGATGATTCGCTCGACCTCAAATTCAGCTTGTCCGTCAACCATCATGGGAGGAGGTTGGACACGTTCAGGACGCGCAAATTGTCCACGATCATCATGATATGGCCGCAACTTGGACAGTGGAAAACTAGGTGAATCTTCACTGAAGGGGGCAGCTCCAGCTTGTACACCCAGGGAGAAATAACCTCCAGAATCTTCATAGGGCCACAGAATCGCTCATCGAGCTTACGTACTCTTGAACCTACAGAAATGTGCATAGTATCCAGCAGCACTCGATCTCCAACGTTGAAGGAAGCCTCTCGTCGGTGTCTATCAGCGTATTGCTTCTGATATTCCTGTGCCTCTCGAATGGCCTGTTGGGCTTGGGTGGCATCGGCTTGCATTCGAGCTACCATCATTATAGCTGACTCGTTCTGATGTTCTTCGGTTGCAAAATCTGCAATCGATTCGAGAGGTCCCCGTGGATGCTGCCCCGTTATCAGGAAAAACGGTGATACCTTGGTACTTGCATGTTGAGCTGAGTTGTAGGCATATTCGATGATCGGTAGATGTTCAGCCCAATCCCGCTGGTTGTACGCCACGTAAGCTCAAAGGATCTGCTCCAACGTTCGAATGGCTCGTTCACTTGCCCCGTCCGTCTATGGATGATGCGCTGTTGATGGGTGTAATTTCGTGGATAGATGCTTCCACAACGCTTTCCAAAAGTTCCCCATGAATCGGGGGTCTCTATCACTGATGATCTGTTTTGGTAGTCCAAAATTCCTGAAGACTTGCTCCACAAATATCCGTGCCAATTGTGGTGCTGTCACCATTATCGTTGTTGGTGCAAACCTGGCGTGGTTTTCGGTTTGATGCGGGCGATGGCGCCCGCCGAGGCGCCCAATGAGGCCGCGGGGCCTCCTCCGCCGGATTGCCGGCGAGCTTTCCGGGGCGCTCGTGTCTTTGGGTACGCAGCGTGGGCCCAGGCCGCAGGGATGGCCGGGCGCGGGGCGGCTGTGCGCGCGGTGGGTGCGCGGCGCCGTGCGGCTCGCAGGTGCAGCCGCTGGGAGGCACGAGACAGGGGAAACAACGGTTACAGTACTGCGTCTGGTGGTCACCCTTTTGGGGCGGCCACCAGCGCATGTCACGTGACAATGCAGCGCACCGTATCGTATCATGTTCAGCGATAGTATCTCATCCCCCAATACGGTCCAGGAGAGGGCCCTAAAGTACTAGATATTCAACTAACCATATCTCCTCAACCGCTAAGCCAATTAGGGTGGTTCAAAAACCTATGGACTCCTAACAGAGTCTACTTTCACCTGAGATACCATAATCACTATACACTCCACTTCCCAGCTCCCATATAGAGAAACATTAACTACCCCCTGTAGTTTACACCACAGTACTTCCCCCTTGGGGTAGTTTCGCCCTCGAAACGTTCGGCGAACCAGTGGACCTAATTATCCTCTACTGGTTTGTCCCTCTTAATCATCTTCTTCAATTCCTCTGGGTAAGTGAAATTCTCTTCTGGCGTCCAAGAGGCATCATCGAGTGAATAATCCTTCCACAATACCAAAAACTCCTTTTGCCTCTTGGAACTGGGGCCGGTCCACCGCCAACGCAGTAACTTCTCAATCTCGTACGGCTCATCCTCCTCGGGCTCCAACTCCTCCACCTGACCAGATGTAGTGGGCTGCGTCCAAGTACTCGTCCTGAACGGGCACAGCAAGCTGACATGGAAGATATTGTGGATCTTCCACTTTTCTGGTAAGTCGAGCTCGTAGGCCACTTGTCCCACCCGACGGACAACAAAGAATGGCCCAACGAACCGCTTCTTCAGCTTCCGGATTGGTGCATTTTTCATTTTCAAGTGCTCTGTCGAGAGCAGCACCTGATCCCCACTACTAAACCTCTGTTCCCTTCTCTTCTGGTCGGCTTGCATCCTCATTCTATCCTAAGCCCGATGCAGAAATTGAACCGTTGTAGAGAAGTTCCTTTTCATCCGCTCCACAAATTGGTTGACTCCTTCGATCAAGGTGGAGTCACTGTCGCGGATAAGGTCCATCGGAGTACACGGATGGAAGCCATAATTCAGATAAAATGGCGTGTACCCGGTGGCCTGCGTTGGACTGTTGTTGATGACAAACTCCACGGTGGACAACAGTCGCTCCCAGTTCGAACCTTCCTGCCCGGCGTGCAGTGTACAGCGCAGCACCATCTCTACCACTCTATTCATTGCCTCAGTTTGGCCATCCGTCTGAGGGTGGTAGGCACTGGACATCCTCAAGGTGCTTCCCAGAATGTTCCACAGCTCCCGCCAGAACTTGGACACAAAGCGGGGGTCTCTGTCACTCACGATGGAACGAGGAATCCCATGCAATTTTCCCACTGTATTCCAGTAAACTCGGGCGGTATCAGCAGCTGTAACAGTCTGCTTAGCTGGTGCAAGGTGCACCATCTTTGTGGCCCGATCTACGATGGTGAGAATTCCATCGTTCCCTGCCTCTGATTTAGGCAACCCCATTATGTAGTCCATGCTGACGTCTGCCCACTTCTGTTCTGGGAGTTTGAGAGGCTGTAAAAGTCCAGCTGGCACACGGTGGACAGCTTTCTCTTGTTGGCACACTGGGCACCCCATGACAAAGTCACGAATGTCTAGGGTGTGCTCGGGCCAATAGAAAGAACGTTGTATATTCTTCAATGTCTTGTGGTAGCCAAGATGGCCTGAGTAAGGGATTTCATGTAACTCCCTTAAAATTTGCTTTTTGATGTCTGGCACATCTGGCACCACTAGCCGCCACTGTGTCCTTCGGTGCTTGTCGCTGTCCCTCATCTCCAGTAATCCACCTGACAGCCGGTAGGTTTGATCACCAATAGTAACATCGCTGCTCTGGGCTGATTCCAGTTGGGATAGAATATCAGCCCAGCGAGTGTCTTGATAAAGTCCCCTTTTAATCCCCTCTCTCATATCTCTCGCCAATGAAATTCGGGACCGGGCGACCAAAATTGATGGTCCCGAACTTTCCTCCTGACGCGAAACTGGGGTCACCTCCGGACGCGTCTTTGCAAAAATCTGATCCAATTTCTTTTGAATGCCATCGTCAGACTTGTCTTCTCCCAATAATAGCCTTTTGACCAATGACTCTTCCTCCTCCCGGACGTGTACCATTTCTTTAACGTCCTTGAGACTTCTCCGGGTGAGAAAATCTGCGGGGTTTTTCTTGCCTGGTATGTGAACCAGGTCACAATCATACCCCTGAAGAACCTGAACCCACTTCCAAATCCTCCTATTCACAGCGGGTTGATTTGGTAGGTTCTTCAATGAGTCGTGGTCTGTCTGGATGGTGAAATGACGGCTGGCAAGGTAATGCCGCCACTTCCCCACTGCCCAAACGATTCCCAACAGCTCCCGTTCATATGCCCCATATCTTGTTTCAGCGGGATTCAGCTTGCGGCTCTCATAGCAAATTGGCTGTAATCCTGAGCCGAAGTCCTGCTGCAAGATTGCGCCTACTGACACTTCTGATGCATCTGTTGTGACGGTGAATTTGCGCTCAAAATCGGGGAGCTGTAGTACTGAGGCGGTGACCATAGCCTTCTTTAGCCCATTGAATGCTTTCTCCTCCTGGTCACCCCAAACCCAAGGCTTATCCTTTTTGGTTAGGTCAATCAAGGGTGCAGCTATTTCACTGAACCAGCGAATGAACTTCCTGTAGAAGCTGCACAATCCCAAGAATGACCTAACGTCCGTGACGGACTCGGGCGTCGGCCAATCCAAAATCGCCTTGACTTTCGATAAAGACGGTTTGATGCCGTCCTTCCCAACATCGAAGCCAAGGTACTCGACCTCGGTTCTGAAGAAGTCACATTTCGGTAGTCGCCCAAAGAACTTCTCCGACCGGAGTCTGTCCAAAACTGCCTTGATGTGCTTCAAATGTTCCTCCTTGGTACGACTATATATCAAAATGTCGTCCAGAAAGACTAGCACGAATTGATCAAGGCCATCTCTCAACAGATGATTCATAATCCGCTGAAAAGTAGCTGGCACATTGCAGAGCCCAAAGGGCATGACCGTATACTCGAATGAACCGTATCTGGACACGAAGGCAGTCTTGTGAATACCTGCCTCTTTCACTCTGATCTGGTGATATCCAGAGGACAGATCAATCTTTGTGAAATACTGCGCCCCGTGCAGTCGGTCCATGAGTTCCTCAACCTTTGGAAGAGGGTACCGATTTTTGGTAGTTATTTTGTTCAATGCCCGGTAATCAATGCAGAGTCGCCACTTGCCATCCTTCTTGGGGATGAATAGCACTGGCGCTCCGTACGGGCTGGTGCTGGGCCGAATCCACCCCTGATCTAGTAAGTTATTGATTTGGCGCTTGAGCTCATCTAGCTCTGCCACACTCAGCCTGTATGGGCTTTTGTGAGGTGGCGTCTCCCCTGGCGCCGTATCAATTTCATGATCAACGATTCTCTTCGGGGGTGGCCCGTATGGCAGCTTGTCTGGGAAAACTTCTTTGTACTCTTCCAAAATTCCCTTGAGTTCTTCCCGTACAGCTGGGTTGGGCTCTTTCACTTTCTTTCGGATAACTTCCTCAATCGGCACCTCTGTTTTCACTGGACCGGTTTCCTTCATCAACCGGCGTCTCTCTCCCTCAGTACGGCCTTTGGTGGCACCAACTTTGACCTTTGATTTGCCTCTTTTGTCCTTAGGCAGTTCTGTTGGCCGCAACAGACACAGGAACATAGGTAGATCGCTTTTGTTCGCCCTCTTTGCCACCTGCCTCATTGACATAAAGTCGATTTTGGGGCGAACAGGTTGGCTAACAACACGTCCAGCCACCTTGACTTTCCTCCTGTGCATGCCATTGGATTTGTCCCTCGAGGTTTCACTCACATTAAGAGTTTCATTTGGCGAAAAATTCTCTGCTACCTCTCCCTGGGGAGACTCAACCGCCCTCGGTGAGTCCTGCCTGGTCGATGATTGACGACCTGGCAGTTGCGCCCATTGATTCACCGTAGGAGTTGGTTCCCAAAACGATGGGGAACTCAACCGGGCCAGTTGTTCACCCCATTTTCCATCAGGATTTGGAGCAGAGTCATTTCCGAGAGAGTGGAATGCGTGCTGAAGACCGGTTAAGTTACGGTCAACAATTTTGCATGAAGCAGATTCAGTGTCTTCATTCCCTGGATAACCTGCAATTTGTCCCCATTTCTCAGAACCAAGGAATTTATCCTCCAATCGACCAGTGGATTAACGGTATCCAACCAGTCCCGACCGAGGATGACTTGGATGCCCTCCATCATAGGCACCGCTGTCAAAGACACCCTGCTGACCGTTGACCCGATGCATAGCAGCACGTCTGGTGCAATTCCTGTCGAGACGACAGTCTCACCATTTGCCAATTTCAGCGAGGAATATGCACCAATGAACGATAATGGTGGTCGGGTTTGCAAGTGCTCACTCACAAATGACCGAGTGGCACCCGAATCCACCAATGCTGACACACGTGTGTCGTTTATCACCGCTCTCAGGACGAGGAGCAGGTGATCCTTGCCTGTGGTCCCCGAGTTTGACTTCCTCGCAGCAGTGGGATCCACAGATGCTTCCGTCCTCTCAACCAGGCACTTGGGGACCCCCACCAATTCTGATAGGGATTCCTGCACCTTTTCAGGCGCCCCATCTTGCCCCTTGGAAGCATTGTTTTCCTCAGCTTGGCGTGTACGGCAACGTCGCCTTCTTTCCACCCTGCGCCTCCACTTCCTCGACCTCTTTTGGCGCCTTTGCTACCACTTGCTGGGAAACACAGCACAGATGGTCCATCCTCTCTGGCAAGACTAGACCAGACGTCCCGGACGCTTTCCTGACTGGCCAGAGCGAAGACCAGTCAGTCTCCCTGCCGATGCTGCGGGGAAACGTCCATCCGACACGGCGGATTGTTGTTCCGCCTCCCGATCCATCTGATCGGCCATTGCCCTTAATTGTTTGCTGGTGGCCATCACAGCCACTTGGGCTTCCTCTGAATCCTCCCTCGTCCACAGTGTCTAGACACTCTAGACTGATTCCTCGGGTGGAAACATGGGTCAGTCGGTAGAGAGGGGCGAGGTTGTCCAGCATGCCCATGCCCGCTATGAGATCTCTGGGAACATCTCCTTCTATTTTGAGCTTTTGGTGGTGTTCTTAAAATTTTGCTGGTATTTCCTGCATATTTACCTCGTTTGTTCGCTTCACTCCGCTGGTCACTCTCAACCTTGCCACTGAGCACATCTTCCATGCATGCGACCAGTAATTCTGCGTCGGCTAGAGTCTTCGGGGCAGTCTTCATAACCTCATAACGATAAGGCTCCCTCAAACCGGAGATCCACATATGTAGAACCATCTGCTCGTGTACTCCTGGTACCCGGTGCCATATGGATCTAGTTCGTGCCATGTACGTGCACGCATCTTCCCCCTTCTTCTGTGATAACTTGAGGAGTTTGGTTCTGGCGCGACTCTCACAAATAGGGGACTCAAAATGCGCCCTCAACAACCCCTTTAGCTCCTCAAGTGACTCTGGCCTCTCCTCTCTACGCGAGATACACTCCGCGTCCCACCACTCTCTAGCTGTACCCGCCAATAATAAAATGATGAAGACTATTGGCTGCTGCTCAGAACAAGGAACGGCATCCAAGTAGTCCTCTATTGTTCTGAGCCAGGACACAAAGTCCTACCCTCGCTCTCCCATGAATACTGAGGGCTTACGCGGTCTAAGATGACCCGCGTAAGGCGAGGCTGTGTAGTCAGGCAACGTCTGTTTGTGCGGCTGAGTGAACGTCCACTGACTCCGCATATGTGGCGAGTATGGCTGTCTACTCGTACATGCTCCTGTCCCCGATACAATACGATCTACATGCTGCTCCATGGATAAAATACCAGCATATAGAGGGGACTGAGGCCGTAGCTGTGCATCATCAGCTACCTCGGATATGGACACAGTACAAGTCACTGCTGCAAGGTGAGACACAGAGAGAACAACATCAGGACCCATAGCCTCCTCCACCTCCGACCACAAAAATACCAATGGATCCTATCTATCCGCCATAGCTCCTCACTCATGCAAAAACAGCGGAATGCAGAATGAAATAATGAATGCATGATGAATCCCCAATAATCCCAGCAAAACTGATGAAGACTGAATAATGACTGACTGAGAACTGATGTAGTCGGTAGTCTGACCGCACGGAGGTCCAACCCTGGGTATATCCCAGAGCGTAGTCCCTGATATCGCTCAGAGAAGCCCCAGGATCCACCAAATGACGTCTCCAAGTCAGTGGGTACTATACTTCCCCAACCAACGAGGTGCCAAGTGGCTTCACCACAACAGCTCCAGAACAGCCCTTTACAACCAGTTTCTTCCTAGGTTAGCAACAGGGAATTTAAGAATACTCAAAGAGTATTTTACTCACCCCTCTAAAGAGAGGCTTCCCTGCCACACCCCTGGGAATACCACCAGTTGATCAGAAACTGAACCTTTCCTGTCCCCCTTGCCTGGGGAGGACTTGCCGGGGAATGGCCACACAACTGCCTCACGTCCCGACCTGCTCGAGGCCCCTCCGCCACCCCTCGCTCGGATGGCAACTGGGGGGCACTGGTCTAGGCTAGGAACAATAGGGGTGTCTGCGTAGCACTATAGGCCACTCCCCTACTACCCTGTATCGCGAGCGATAGGCACCAAGAGCTCCCACTCTGACCGCCGCCTGTGGGGCTATGTAAGGTGCAAGCCGGTCCATGTCCCATCTACACACTTCTACTTGCACCCCCCTAACAACTGTGGGGTGGCCGCCGGCTTCAACCTGGGGTCAGCCGTTTTTTTGGATAAGGTACTGTTGCCACCAGACGGGCTTGTAACCCTTCACAGTTGTCTAGGCTGGTCAGGTACAGTCCGTGACTCTCAGCCCTTCGCCCCCCGACCTCTTGGCCAAGTGCCCTAACGGAGTGGGACAGCCCCCAAACTATCACTGGCCCTCGCGGAAGGCCCTGGGCCTGGTGCACTGGCACCCTACTGGCCTCTGTAGATCAGGCTCTGGTGTTCAGGCACCCTACTGAGCCTCTTGGGGAGCTGTCGTACTCCACAATACGTCGTGGGCGACTGTAGGGGTAGCTCCAGACTCCACGAAGCTGCTCTCCACCTGCTGAGAAGGTCAAGAGTACCCCCTCAGCTGCTCCAAGGAAAAAGTCGTCCGCTGCTGGCTGCTGTCCACCTGCTGAGAAGGTCAAGAGTACCTCCTCAGCTGCTCCAAAGATGTTGCAGTCGGTTGTTGTCTGCTGTCCACCTGTTGAGAGGGTCAAGGGTACCCACTCAACATCTCCAAGGAAGCTGCCGTTCGCCTGCCGGGTCGCAACTCCGCTCCACCATGGTCCAAACACTGCACAGTACTGCCCATTCACACGCAGGGGTCGCTATTGGGCAGCCCCCCAGTCAGGGCCCCCTCCAGAGGTTGCTATTGCACAGCCCCCCTCCACAGGACCCTCCAGGGGTCGCTATTCCACACCCCCGGCACCCAGGGGTCGCTACTCGCCGCCCCCCCGTCCGCCGGGTCGCTATTCCGCGTCCCCCTGGTCGGCAGTACACAGCGCGGGTCGCTTCCCGCCGCTTCCCCCGGTCACGTCACGCGGTGGCAGGGTCCAGTCACCCCTGCGCAGTCTGCGTCGGGGTCGGGCCGCCGCTCGTTCCTGCACCGCCCCCTCCGGGGTCCTGGCGCTCCCCGCCGCTGGATCCAACGGCCTCCGCGGCCGATTGCGCCTCCCCGCCGTCGGGGCCGGTCGCCCCCGGTCCGCGCTTCACCCCGCCGGTCACAGCTCGCGGGATGCGCGGCAATGCACCGCCTCCCGCCGCCTACCGCGGTGATCTCGTGGGGAAATGCTCCCCCCCGCGCACCACCGGATCCTTCGCACAAACAGCAAAAACATGCGCCTCCCCCCACGGGGCCTGGTGCGCGGACTCCTTCCTGGCCGATTCAGGCCCCTCGCGGGGTGCCTGGCCGGCCGATGTTCCTCCGATCTCCCGGATGGGAGCCCCCCTCCGACGGGATGGGGCCCCCCTTTTGCTCTCGCGCCGCGTGGCGCGCTTCCGCCGTCCGCACCCGCCGGCTCCGAAACCACCTGGCGTGGTTTTCGGTTCGATGCGGACGATGGCGCCTGCCGAGGCGCCCAATGAGGCCACGGGGCCTCCTCCGCCGGATTGCCGGCGGGCTTTCCGGGGCGCTCGTGTCTTCGGGTACGCAGTGTGGGCCCAGGCCGCAGGGATGGCCGGGTGCGGGGCGGCTGTGCGCGCGGTGGGTGTGCGGCGCCGTGCGGCTCGCGGGTGCAGCCGCTGGGAGGCACGAGACAGGGGAAACAATGGTTACAGTACTGCGTCTGGTGGTCACTCTTTTGGGGCGGCCACCCGCGTGTCACGTGACAATGCGGTCCAGGAGAGGGCCCTAAAGTACTAGATATTCAACTAACCATATCTCCTCAACTGCTAAGCCAATTAGGGTGGTTCAAAAACCTATGGACTCCTAACAGAGTCTACTTTCACTTGAGATACCATAATCATTGTACATTCCAATTTCCAGCTCCCATATAGAGAAACATTAACTACCCCCTGTAGTTTACACCACAAAACCGGACCATCTTTGTGAAGCGATCTGTGAAGACTACAGCTGCATCATACCCCTCCGGCGTCTCCGGCAGATAGGTCACTAAGTCCATGGTGATGTGCGCCCATTTCCCGTCTGGTGCTGGGAGCGGGTGTAGTAATCCTCGTGGTTCTTGCGTCTCTACTTTGGTCCCCTGACATACGTCACATGTGCGAACATATTCGCGTGCATCGCTGGTCATCCCCGACCAAGTGAAGTGTCGATCGAGTCGCTCTATGGTTCTTGCTCTTCCCAAATGTCCAGCCGCGGGTGCATCATGAGCTTCTTGGAGTAGCATGGTTCTCAATTCTGTGTTATACAACACCACTATTTTCCACTGTCCATCTCTCTGCTTCCTCCATAAGAGGCGGTTCGCAAACTTATGAATCCCGTTTTCTTGCCTCGCCTCCGTTCGAGCCGTAGCCAGGTGTGGATCTTCATGCAGTGCGGATGCATACAAACGTAGGAAGTCTCGGTGTCTCATGTCATACCATGTTATTGGTGTGCTCCTAGCGAGTGCGTTGGCTTCTTGACTGATGTCTGTCCCATCAGAGTCGTCATTGACGTCCTCCGGACCTGGTCGTCATGATAGGGCGTCAGCAGCTCCATTGCAACTCCCCTTCCGATAGCAGATTTTGAAGTCGTAGTCTTGCAGAAATTCGCTCCAACGTGC
Source organism: Ostreobium quekettii (assembly GCA_905146915.1). NCBI lineage: Eukaryota > Viridiplantae > Chlorophyta > Ulvophyceae > Bryopsidales > Ostreobiaceae > Ostreobium > Ostreobium quekettii. Next base: position 10,484 of record CAJHUC010000320.1, on the reverse strand, counting down.
CTAGCATCGGGACAGATTCTTCTGTGTTTGTATGTGTCTTATCGTTTTATGGTCGGTGTGCAACTGAAATCGTCGCCCCTCCAAGAGATGTCGCCAGCTCTTTAAAGCATAAATAACGGCCAACATTTCCTTGTCGTAGGTGTGGTAGCGCATCTCGGCCTGCCCGAGTCGTCGGGATAAGTACTTGACCGGTTGTAATCCTCCTCCTTGGTCTTGCATCAAAACTGTTCCCGTGGCATAGTCGCTTGCGTCGGTCATGACGACAAATGGCAATTCGTCATTTGGCAAAAGTAGTAATGGAGCTTGGGTCAGTCTGTCCTTCAAAGTTTGAAATGCTATTTCTTGCGCTTCTCCCTAAACGAACGGCTCACGCAGCTTGGTGAGGTCCGTCATCGGTCTGGCCACAAAAGCAAACTTTAGTATGAATCGTTGGTAGAAGTTTGCTAATCCATGGAAGGCTCTGACGTGATGGACATTCCATGGTGCTGGCCACTCTTGCACCAACAGAATCTTGGTGTCGTCTGGCTGGGCACCACCCTTCCCAACCACTACTCCCAGAAACTCCATTTCGTCACAGGCAAAGTTGCACTTGTGTGGCCTCACCACCAATCCATGATCTCGTAGCCTTCCCATGACCAGCTGTAGATGCTTGAGATGTTCCTCCATGTTTTTACTAGACACCAGTATGTCGTCCAAGTAGATGACCAGGAAAGCATCTGCAACGTCACCAAAGACCTGGTTCATGTAACGTTGAAAGGAGCTTGGAGCGTTGCATAATCCAAACGGCATTACCAAGAACTCGTAGCTTCCATGACATGTGACGAACGCGGTCTTAGGGATGTCCTCTTCTCTTATCCGTATCTGATGATAGCCAGACCATAGGTCCATCTTGCTGAAGACAATTGCCCCTGCCAGTCTGGCCATCAGGTCATCAATTCGGGGCAGGGGATATCTATCTCTGATGCTTTGTAGTCAATGCACATTCGTAACCCGCCATCTTTCTTCTTGGCAAACAACACCGGTGCACCCCACGGTGAACTGCTTGGTCGGATCAGCCCGGCGTCTAGCAGCTCTTCAATCTGTCTTTTTAATTCGTCATTCTCCTTGGGAGAGAGTCGGTATGCAGGTGTATGGGCTGGCTTGGCGTCAGGTAGCAACTCGATGCTGTGTTTAGGCCTCCCTTTTGGCGGAAGTCCCAACCGTATCTTGTCACTCATGACCTCTGGGAATTCTTGTATTAGCATATCTCTAACCGGGTTGTCTGACTTTTCTTTAGTTGTTGTCTCTTGTTGCACGCTCCGCACCACCGCCACATAAGTCTCCGCTCCTTTCTTGAGCGCTTGGGTCAGGCCTTTACCGGATAAAGTGATTGCATTAATCCTTTGCATATCTTTGTCGGTCTTTCTGATTCCGTAAAGGGTCCTTATTCGGTCGCCGCTCTTGATCTGCATCGTATTGGTTTCCCAATTGATTTGGGGGTTGAATCTTCGCAGCCATGGCTCTCCCAAGATGATGTTGTGTTGTCCCAACTTTGTGACTTGGAACGTGGGCTGGCACTTGAACTCGTTGATGTGCAATTTATAAGTCTTGACCTCTCGTTCCGGCTCTTGCCATGTTGACCCATCCGCCATGTGCAAGGTCTGCATTTTACCCGTTTCTTTCTAGCGAATGCCATTCCTCTCACGAAAGTCTTGACTGATGAAATTTCTAGTGGCTCCACTGTCGATCAAGACCAACATCTTCTTTCCACCCAGTGTCCCCTTGAAGCGCAGTAGACTCGCTTGTTGTTGTCGTATTCTATTTATCTCGTTGGTTGTTGTGGGGTTGCAGCTGCCGGTTTTATCGCTTGTTCCACGCGCTTCTTCCTATTGGTTGTAGTCCGTTACTACCTTGTCGTATTCCTTCCAGCTCCATGGCTCCTCATACAGGTCCATTTCATGAACCACGCGCCACCACCGCGCTTGCCTTCCGTGCCATTGCAGCATTTCACTCTTCACCGCTTCTTCTTCTTGCCATTTTCTGTGGCTCGTCTCGCCCGTTTAGGTGGTCATCTTTCTCAATGCACTTCGATCCTTGCCACTTGCACACGATGGCTCACTCTATTGGGATGTGGCAGCCACGCGGTTCTCCAAATTGCCGCCGAGGTTTGTCGCCCTCAAGCTGCCCTCGTATTCCCACTTTTGTCGCTTGGTAGCCCGCGTAGCTGACATCTTCTTGACGTCCAGCTGTGCCTTTACCCTTTGACCTTTAGTATTGTAGTTTCTTATCTCCTGAAACCTTCTACGGAATGCCCTCGGGGCAGGCCACACGATCGTCGTCCTCGGGACGTCCAATTTTCAACGCCCTCGGGGCGGCCTCTTCGCTGCCGCACTCCGGCGCACAACGGAACTTCAAATGGGTGCCCTTGAGGCAGGCCTTGTCGCTGACGTCCTTGGTACGCTCAGCCTTCAGTGCCCTTGGGGCGGCCTCTTCGCTGTCGCACTCCGGCGCACAACGGAACTTCCAACTTGCTCCTCTTGGGGCCTCCCACGCAGTTCACGACTTCGTGACGTCCCGCCGCGCTACCCCTCGAGTGTAATCTGCTCTGCTCACGCCCTTGAGGCCTTGCCGCCTCTGGCCGTGGGTCAGGTCAACCTGGAGCGCCTTTCTATCCTCGGCAACTCCAGCTGGCTCCGAAACTAGTTGTAAGGGGCGCGGAGCCTTGGCGGCAACTCCGGGCCCATTGGTCCAATTCGGGACCCAAGGAACGGGAAAACTCATGGTTACAAAATGGACGGGGTGCACTCGTATTTATAGGTGCCCGTCCAGGAATCCCAAGGGTCATACCAGAAATTGGTGAGTCATCCCCAATTCTGGCATGCCCACCAACTTTGTGTTCGAATATTTGTATCCCATCCGTATTGTCATTTGTCCCAAGGTCCCCACAGCGCTTAAGCCTTCATGTAAACGTTCCCAAACTCATTAGGTGTAGCTCTCGCCTGACCCAGAAGCTATCGTGTGTCACCAACACGGGGCTTGACGCCCATCTACTAGTAATTCTTTTGAAACGCTGATTGTCGCCCTCACATTAAGGATGATGCCATACATCTCAGTAGAGTGCTGACAAGACTCTGGGAACACAAGTTCTTTGCAAAGGCGTCCAAGATAGAGATTGCAATGATTGGCACAAACTTCGTGGGATATTGGATCGGTGCCAATGGGATATACCCATTACCAGTGAAGACCAAGGCAATTCTCAACTGGAAACCCTTGGAGAATGTGACTGACGTACATAGCTTTTGGGGGATGACCAGTTTCTACAGGAGGTATGTTCACCATTATGCTCATCTTGTAGCACCTTTGTATGAGTTGACTGTTAAGGATGCTTAGTGGCAATTTGGTCCAAAACAGAAAGAAGCTTTTGAATCTTTGAAGTCTGCATTGACCAGTTCTCCAATGTTGATTCTACCTAATCCAGAGAAGCCATATGTAGTAGTGACCAATGCGATGGATACAACTATGGGAGGTACACTTATGTAGGACCACGGCAAAGGTCTTCAGCCAATAGCTTTTCTATCAAGACGATTACGTCCCAGTGAAGTCAAGTACTACCCGTACAACAAGGAAATGTGTGCGATGGCTTATTGTTTGTGCAAGTGGAGATATTATTTGGAAGGGAGTGTAGCTGGAGTGATAGTGATGTGCAACGTTACCCCGTCCGACATAACGACATCAGGGCAGAAATGTAGATGCAAACAAGCTTTGCTTCTCCAGCAAGCAGGCTCAGACGAAGTGCGCCACAGAGTAGACAAGCAACGAACAACTCGCCGACTTGTATGGCGGTCAATTACACCACCACACCCTGAGTGACCCTCCACCGAGCGGGACACTTCTAGCTTGTCAAAAAAACCCTCAAACCACATAGGAAACCAAGTCGCAGAGGTTGCCAAACCGTCGCCTTCACCTCCTGGCTGACCCACAGCCCAGCGGAACGTAGAGAGGATACTTGGACGTAGTAACCACAAGTCTCCAAAACCGCTTGGAGATCACTTGAAACGAGTTGTCCAGCCCGCGCTAGGTTGTACAGCAGTGAAGCAGGGCAGCACCACATTGTGGGTACCCTTTGTTTGCATGACAAGCCCGTTGAACGGGCGTTCAGGTCAACAACTGGGTCCTGACGGGTCAGGAACCCGAGCGATGAAGCGCTCTGGCGGTGGCACGCAGTGCAGGTACTGCCTAGGGGACACGGGGCCCTGGCTGGCTGCCAAGGGTACCCCTTTTGGCTCGCTCGGCCTTGGAGAAACGGGCCTTACAATTGCCAAAGCTTGCAACAACAACAGAGTCCCCCAACCGTTAGGACTGGTCTCCCATACTTAACCACAACTTCAAGTTTCAAATACCATAGCATTTCAAAGTCCTCCAACCGAATATTCCCATCAGAATCTCCTTGACCCGATCTCACACCCCACAACGCCCTACTGGGCTCATGCATCGCACTGCGTGGCTCCCAGGCCATGCACAACCGCTCACCAGTCACATGGCCTGGTTTTGCCGCACGCGCATGGGTTTCCGAGCGGTTCCAGGCGGCGAGGAGGCAACGGGTGGAGCTCCAGTATGTTGCGGCGAGCGGCACCTCGCTGGTGTTTCTATGGTGGTTTCCTACGTGGGTTTTTGTACATTGCCCAACAACGTGGTGGATAATGCTTCTGGCCTGCTTCAAGCCTACGGTGGCTATATTGGCAGGTCTTCTGGCCCCTTAGAGTGTCCTGGGTCCCTGTGGCATCATTCCGGTGGCGGGGAGGTGGTGTCACTGACGCTCTCAGTCATCCTGGGCTGAGCCTGGGCTACTTGCCACTGGTTCTGGGCCTAATGGGGCGCCAGCTGAGTGTCGGTAATGGGGCTTTGTCTATAATGTAATCCTTCTACATTAATTGGCGCCCCGAACAGATGACAAATCAGTCACCAGCAATGAAGTTCATAAACCAGGCCAATTTTTCCAGAATACATACTAGATGGTTGAAGCAAGGATACTTCAAGTTGATTATGCCAACCATCAAGTATATTCAGGGCAAGGCGAATGTTGTTGCTGATGCAATTTCGAGAAGCTTACCCCCTTTGGTAGATATAGGCTATATCATATAGCAGTGTAGGCACAAGTCAACAGTGTGATGACCTTGTGTTTGAGTGATGAGGAGAGAACACGGTGGTTTCAAGCCCTGCACGATGATGTTCTTGCGCAAGCAAAGTTAAAGCTATTGCAGGACGGAAGCACAGTGCATGATTTTATTGTGGATCTAGCTGGTATCTTGTACTTTGAGCCTACCCAACAATTGCGTTGACTTGTGGTTCCAGCCAGAGAAAGGCAACATGTTATGGAGGAGCACCACTGTTACGCGCACCGGCCTGATGTAGGGGACGCCTTACTAATGGCTCTTGGCGTGGGGGACGCCCTGCCCAAGATATGCTAACTATTCCTCATCCCATAGTAACCATTGTAGATATTAGGATACAGGAGTAGGACGGGGTGGTCCCGCCTAGGTCCCCGTCAGGACCTAGGTGCCTGGTGAGGCGGGTCCGCGGCTCAAAAAGGGCAGGAACCCCACACCCACAATATTTTCGTATCCACCACGATGCCAAAATTGCTGGACACTGTGGGATATAGTGGACACGAGAGTTGATTCAAAGAGCCTTTTGGTGGAGAGGTATGAGGCAGGACATCGCCCATTAATTATCTCTGATTGTGAACCGAGATTCTTAAGCAATTTTTGGCGGGAGTTATTTCGTTTGCTTGAGACACGCCTCAATATGTCCATAGCATTTCATCCAAAAACTGATGGACAAAGCGAAGTTTCAATACGAACAATGGAAAACTTCCTTCATCCATATATTGAGAAGGAGGGATGTACAGTTCAAAGTGGGTGATGAAGTAGTCATCAGGACATCCTTTTTGCCCGAGCAGGCTTTCGCTCAGATTCCGCCCAAGATTCAGTGTCGATTTGTGGGGCCATTCAGAATAGTGAAGGTGATCAATCCAGTGGCGTACATTGTTGGTTTGCCAGCCACATAGCACGTGCATCATACATTCCATATAGAGAAGCTGAGATTTTCTGAGAGGAGTTCAGAGTTTCAGCGGAATGTCGATTCACCCCCTCCACTTGAGATAGAAGGGCACCTTGAGTACGAGGTTGAGGCCATCATCAGGCACAAGGGTACAGGAGCGAGGAAGCGTTACCTTGTGGTCTAGAAGGATTGCCCACTACATGAGGCTACGTGGGAGCCTGAGTCCAACCTTACTCATTGCAACGATCTCCTTTCAGAGTACTTGCAGCGTCAGCAAGCAGTAGCACAGCAGAACACTCGAAGTCGAAGGAAATCAACGAGACGTTAGTGATGGGCTTGCATGGAGTTTGGTGCAATTGTTTTTGAGCAGGATATGGGACACTCGGAGTGCTAATGGACACTCTTGCAATTGTTATTAGCAATTGTAGGTATGCTGGCATTTGCGTTTCGCCTTTGATCTCAGTAGTGTCATGCTTGTGTTTGCGGACAAACGCTTTGCCCGGGAGGGAGAATTGATGCCGGTGGCACCATTTACATTGGCCGGTAGTACATTAAAATAGTTGTACATTAATATTTGTACATTATATATTTTATTATACACGATTGTATGCTGATTGACATGTTAAGTGTGTGCGGAGCACACTCTGTAATGTCTCTCGTTGGGTTTCGCGCTCCCTCGCACGCAGCCCACGCGTGGTCCTTGTTAAGACCCGCATCAGTGTCACAGAATGCGGCGCCCAGGGTTCGGACAACAAAGACGAGTTGATGATGGGCGTTGGCGGTGAAGCGGTAGGCGATGTCGAGCCATGGGGCGAAGGCGAGGAGGCCAGCGGGGTCGTAGAGCTTGCCGCGACCGGCACGATCGGTGCGGATTGGTTGGAGGTGAAGGGGCCCTCCGTGAAAGAGGCGTCCGGCATGTTCTGAGCCAGCGCGACGGCCGGCGAGCGGGCGGCATCGCAGTGGAGGCAGCGGGAGCGAGCGCGGAGTCCTCGGGCGCGGAGGGGCGGAGGCACGTGGGGGGAATGATGGAAACATAAAGTATTGAATTGTTTCTGGACGTACTGGACTAGTGGCAGGAAGGAGTTTGTTTGGAGGACCCCACATAGGGGCTTTGATAGACACTTGATGGGGAGAATGATTGGGGTAATCAAAGCTTTAAAGTGGGGGTCGCGGTGGTGGTGGCGCCGCCTCTTTCTCTGTCGCATTGGGGTGGTGCTGTGACCCGTGCACGAAGGGACGCAGCCGATTGGATGGATTGAATTGTAAGGCTTGCTAATTCTGACTGAGTGCCAGCCTGCGATTGGCCCTGCCTGTCGTGGAGGAGTACGGGATGTGTGGAGCACCGTACCACGGGTAGGGGAGCGAAAAGTGCACCGAGAGGTGGTGTTGCACGTCCCGAGGGACGTGGGGGGCGCGTGAGTGACGGCCCCCCTTGCCTGTGAAGTGATTTGTTGTTTTTGAGTGTGTTCTTGCAAGTTGTCTAGGAGTTCTCAGTCGTGTACAGCGCCCTGGCAATGTTGTCCATCTCTGTTTGTTTGTGGTTAGGATGGTGAGCGGATCTGGTTGAGACCTGTAGCCATCTGTTTTGTGCATTTGTGAATCTTGATCCATACTTTGTCTTTAGTATTATTTCAATTGTGCACAGCCTGCTGGTGAGGATTTTGACCAAGAACACCGCTGAATGTGAATAGCTGCCTGTTTTAATCATCCACATACCTTTGTGAATCGTTGTTTGTGTTCGCAGTAGTTTAAAATCATTAGCACTTGAAGGTTTTTGTTATTCTTGGCTATGGTATACAGCCTAAGTGAATTGTGTTTGACCCTTGTCCAGTAGCACCCATATTGTAATAGTAGTAAAAGTAGTATAAGCATTATTGTTTAGTCAAGTAGCCTTTTTTTCATTTCTGCCAGCTGTCTCAGCCATTAAACAAAATGGCTAGACAACGCCATCAACGGGACAATATTGACACTGTGAACAGTGAATGAGAGCGGGCGCGCACCCCGATCATGCCCACCTCCATGCTGTTTGTGCACTTAACTTGTGCAAGGAACGGCGGTCCATTCTGGCCGTCGTCCCCGGAGATAGCACAGTAACACCACCCCCAAACGGGCAGCTGAGCCATGTCGACAGCCTCAGCATCACAGCAGTTGAGGGTGCACTCAACCAACAAGTTTTGCCCCTCGCACAAACTGGCTCTTGATGAAGAACTGCTTGTCACGACGATGCCAATGGACCAAGATAGCAGCGGCAACAGCAAGGGCAAGCTTCAAACGGGTAGCAAAACCCCCCACTGCCAGCCAACCATGCAAATGCGCTTGTAGAACCTCTCACATCTGCCGCTCTGAGCGCCGCAATCGGTCGCAACCGCTCCTCAACGGTCGACGAAGTCAAAACGAGGTTGGGTCTGCGGGTCAGGGCTGCCTCGTCCACAGCACGTCGGTGTATGTCATGGGGAACGCTTCTCTCCGCCTTGACAAAGCTGTGCGGCGACGAAGGGTGGTCGCTTCTGCAGCACGACCGCGCTGGCACTTTTGGTCTTGAGCGGCAAGGAAAGCGGCTCAGAAAAGGCACAGACTGGCCGCGACCTTCGAAAAGGCCGAGCGCTATTGCGCTCAGGCCGTGGCGAACGTTGCGCACACGGCCAGGGGAGTCAGGCAGCCAGGCTGAGTGCCTGGGCTGCCGCGAGAGACACACATGAACGCCGCACAACCGTTCTTATAGCTGCCAGGCCGAGTGCAACGATACAGAGTTCCCCTTCGTGTTGTCCGCACCCCTCCGGCAAAAATGCCACCCATGCCTAAGAGATGCTCTTTTGATACCCAGAATCTTTCTGACACGCCTGCCGCTTCACCACAACTCAACCCAAGACGCCCCACTATCCACAATCAGCCACCACGTGTGCCCCAAGGGCCACATTCCCACCAAGCAACCACACTTCCCGCGGTCAACAACCACGTTATGCCCCACTGGACATATTCCCATCGATCAACCACGTGGCGCCTCAACGCGCCACTCCAGGATCCGTCTCGCCACAATTCACGGCTGGCCGCTAGGCGGGCTGCCCCTGAACAAACGCACGTGTCCAGTGGCAACCTGGGTGTTCCTCAGTACTCCCATTTGTACTTAGGGTATGTTTGACTCATGTGCCTCCGTGTGAGGCGCTGCCACGTATTGGCGTTGTGCTCAACATCTTCATAGTATCTTTTCACTAACTTGTTGATGAACCCCATTAATTGGCGACCTGAACACTTGATCAAGGATTCAGCATTATGGAGATCGTGATCTTATAGGACTGAATCTAGATGATTGGCTTTCATCATATTGTTGCATTGATTGAGCACTAGTTGGTGTGTAGTTGGTGTGCTTTATTGAATGATGCAACAACCATTGCATCAATTAATGTGCTCGTTGTGGGCTTTGCTATTTTGGCTTTTGCAACATTTGTTGCCTTTGCCTTTGGCCGAAAACTTGTTCTGATTGCCGTGGTGACCGGTGCAACAATCAGTGCACCAATTTGCGCAGTAACTGTTCAACAATCAATGCTCCAAGTGGTCCAGAGTTTTCAAATTTGTTTGCGTTCGACCGCCTCTCAAGGCACCAAGGACCATTTGTATTTGGCCACACCATGACGGTGTGTTGGTATTTTGCCTCACAACCTTGAAAAACCATGCACGTAGTTGTACGGTTGTTTGGCCTTGTGAACAAAATCAATGTTGTTAACTGGCAAGAGATTGTAAATGGCCTAAAACCTTTGGGGCATTGTTGCAAATAGGCGTTGCCGAGAGTCGAACTCGGTTTGTTGGGTAGTTGGCCCAACAAGGTGACCGTCACACCACAACACCACTGCGCACCTTGGCGACAGGTGGGGGTTTCTGCCAACGCGGCACCCAGCCCCACCCTCAATTTGGCGACTAACCCTAGTGTTCCCACGCGTGGAAGGAGTTTCCGTGCATGTTGCCGTTGTGTAGCTAGAGCTGATTGAGTATACTATTGACAACTGTGCATGTGGGGATGATGAGGCGTCAGGAATTAAAGGACGTCGATGAACGGGCTAGACACAAGGGACGGAACTCCTGTCCCTTTGCCTCGGCTGTAAGCCGTTGTCGTGAATTTGAGCGTACGATCCGCGTTCAGGGGTGGCCACCCTTCGATCCTACCTGCCATCGTCAATGCCACATTCAATTTGCCACCGAGGCCGCCGGCACGCGCCCGCACTAAACACCCTGAAAAAAAACTTGTTCCCGCCCTTGTACCTCCATCCTCTGTGCAAAACACAGTCACCTCCATGTCACTTGATGCCCCTTGACCGCGGCGGGGCTGGGGCGGCTGCGCGGCACCCGGCCCCCACAACACGAGAAACGTAAAGAATCCGGGCCGAACCTCAATGGATCGTGGCAACAAGGCCACTCTGCCGCTTACGATACCCGATTCCGTCCAAGTCGTC